>OX439008.1:11728031-11983031 GCA_949316495.1 Amphiduros pacificus
TGTTGTGTGGGTGGCCAATTACACAGATATTATTTTGTGCCATTGTTTCCGTTACTAGGTTCATTTTACCTATTAAATAATGCTGATAATATTGACACATGATAATAGAGAGGATTTGGTGTACCTTACACTTGGCTTACAAAAAAAAGGCTTGTGTGTTTTGGTTTGGTATTTTCTTTTGGTAAATTTCTCTGAGTATCTCTTTACCCTGATGATGGTGGAATGTTACAATCCGCGATTGAGTAAAAAAATAGGATCTCCGAGTTCTTTTAGCTATAAGCTATATTTTTCGATTAGAAAATGCCCACACGCAAACATATTTCCGAATTGCAAACAACTTTCATCGAGGTACATAAAATGAATACTTCATTCTGAAGTTCATTGCTATGGAGATCTATTTTTACTTGTGATAAAATTAAATTCTTGAAATAAGATATTTTGGTAAATTCAAATCAATGCACGAATATACTAATCGGCCTGTATATTAGTTCTGGGGTTTGGAAGTTAATTAATTAACTTCATAATCAATATTAGAGTTTGCCAGGTATCCAACATCAATATTTATTATATGTATCTGCATGTATGTGTAATGTAAGCCATCGGCAGTGACAACACAGAATTACTCACATAATGAGCACCATTCCTTCCTACTAACATTTATAACAGTGTCAAAAGGCGTGTCACATTCCCTCCCTATGCAAGCCTGGTAAACATCTTTGTCATTTGTCCCATACATATGAGCCTGAACAATATGGATATGTTTCTTCTGTGTAGTCAGCAATTAGCCATTGAAGTAAGTCGCAGGGATCCAGTGTCATATCATTTTCTGAGACGCCATGCTACATTTCTCGTACTAATCAAAATGTGCACAGAGCAAACCTTAAAAAAACTACATCTGGGACACTCATATTGGATTTAATAGTTAAAATAACAGTTATTCTATTGTGTTTCATTTGTTTAAAGTTTATTTTGAAATTGTTCTGAATTTCCTCAAAACAGAATATTATTCCACGAACGAGTCGGGGGATCACATGACATATTCTGTATTTGCATTAAACAGAATTTAAAATTGAAATTATTATTATAAATTCAAATCGAAAAGCCAGTTATTCAATATTATCATGTCTGGAATTCTTTTGGTGTTAATGTCCAAGACGCTTGGCATTTCGGTAAATCACGGACTTTATCCACATGAAAAGAAGACTTATTTATAAGTTATATTTTTTATGTTTGTTAGTTCTGTACATATTTTCAAACCAAATATATAGCCGGACCTTTTAGAGTAGTCACATATGATAACTTAAGGCCCCACTCTTTTCCATCATTCTGGTATTATGATTTTATATTTAGATATAATGGTATTGCGTGTAAACTTATGAGTAACTTGATAAATGAAACCATTCTTGCATCTTCCAGTGTACATATGTATCATTCAAGTTTCACATTAGCAGGATTAATGCTAAGATGGATGATGACGTCAGATGTTTGAACTCTTGGCATTATAATAGACCTTAAGCCTAAGTATTCCACACTTGTATGAATGAAACAATTAGCAAATTCACTCAATTCTCTGAGTATTAATAGCGCGTGAAGTGTTTAAGTTGCCATTTTTATGACCAATCTCCGTTGCATCTGCCAGGATTGCAGTCTCAAGAAACAAATCTAAGTTCCTTATGGTCCAGGATTGCAGTCTCAAGAAACAAATCTAAGTTCCACATGTGCCAGTGTATACACCCTCATCAAGATGGCACTCTTTCTTGTATGGATTTACCCCCTCCCGTAGGTCATACCCATACATCGATCTCCCCGTCTTCAAGCTTACAAGCAGACATTTGGTCACGCACTGCTCTGTTGACGGGCTACCAAGAAGCATCTTCTGTATTCAAACATCTTTCAGGCTTTTGTTCCCTTTTATAACATTGATGAAATGTCACAGCTTAACCCATTATAGCTCAGAACAACCATTAGATATGACCATACACTAAATCCTCAAGTACTATGATTTTGGCTCATCTTGAAAAAAAAATATGCACGTAAAATGATTTAGAAAAAACAGAACAATCACAACTATATGCGAAAAGCATTGCAAACTACATTGACAGTTTTTAGAAAACAAACATGACAACGTAAATTTCAATATGGCCAAATTTATAGTTGGTGTCATCTGAAGCAAGATGTCTCAGTTTAATGTTACATTATTCGCTATTGATGAGATGCGGATTATAAACGTGTTGTACACATAGCTGATATTAGGGCTGACCATAATCCAACTGTATCAGTGATCTGATCCGAGATAATCTCAGATTTAAGCAGATTATATCCCGCAGGCAGTGTGCGCATTGATCCAATATTTGTACATCACACTTTCTAAAATAAAGGTGTACATGAAATTCATAAGCTTAAATGATATGCATTACATTTTATATTATAAAACGTCTTTCTCGGTCATTTATATATATAATTTGGACAATGAGTAAGAAATGTATGACTTTTTTATTAACGCCCTTTTCAGTCCATGTATACGATACCTGCCAATGGGGTTCATACTGGGACTCAAACAGCAAATCCTAGCCACAGAAACATATATTTCATTCCTGTTCTAAGCCCTTATACTAAATTATATCTTATATACATTAGTAATTATTAACTGGGTGAATGATGGTCCTTTCAGGTATATATCAGACTGGACATGGGGCAAGCAAATCCTCAAATAATCAAATAATCGGAATCAACGTTTCCAATATATTTTGCAAATATTTCTAGTTGACGTATATTTGAGAGAAAACAAGTTTCCGTTCAACCGAGAAGATGTATGGGTGTCTTGTAAGTGAGGTGTTAAAGCCTCAACACAACATGGCTGTGTTTAGTACCATGTCTACTAAATCAATTAGTGAGAGGGTAATCCCAAGAAAGCCATGTGATGACATGAGCCAAGAGTCACACATTCAGGTCAGTGGCGGTGCCATACTAAGAGCTTTTAATCATTAATCCCCTGGCTTATTCATATGGCACCCTTGGGTCACACTTAATTTTATTGCGGATACATTACGATCCTCATATGACTACTGCCCTTACCTTAACTTTGAGGACAATATATCACTTCACGGATATAATGATAATATGAATCAGCGAGCAATATGATACATTGTTTATACTAAGATTGCCATGAATTCATGTGCAATTATCATCTCAACTTCAACGTATATGGGGAATTCTGTATCATGCCAGTACATTTAAATCCGAACAAATGAACTTGTTGTTTGCACCTATATGGCCAAATCAGAATCGGTATTCAGATTTTTACAAGAATTATTGAACATTGTAAGATTTAAAAAAAAAATGTTTCCCCTTTCCAATATTATCTTTTTTTAAAATTAATCTGTTTGTTCCTTGATAACAAATTTCAGTAATGGTTGTCTTATGATACACCTGCAAATATAAACGCTTCAACAGTCATCCACCACGGTCCAAATGAAATGAAAATTACCATAAATCCTGAGAAAAGGTTTCGCGACGCAATACACACCCTGACCTTACATAATGAAGGACCTTGAAAATAACAGATTTTCAAGGATTATTTATATAGAGTTAATTTGTAAAGTGAAAAGCCAATTATTTGTTATGGTCGGCCTATTAGTAAAAAGAAAATAATGTAAAATAACAAAACAATCTTCCAACTGCAATACATACTGTATTGAGAGCCACAGTTTATAATCACAACTATGGTGTAATCTGTTTATCCCAGATACTGGTTCGAGTAATCTACATCTAATATTGTTCCATTGTGTTTAAAATATTATTCAAATTAGACAGATTGGAGATTTTACATAAAAGATTAGAAACTGTATATCCCATATCCCTGTAGATCCTATATTTCCTCAAGATAGCAGGAAAGAAATACTAGAGCTTATCTTTGAATAATCAATTTAAGTTATTCGGATATCTGTAAAGAAACAATGGTATTATTCTAACAAAGGTATTGGTCAATGTAATTGTTCTATTGGTCTCAATTATGATTTTGGAATCATCAATAGACACAACTGTCTACAATATACCAAGGATTAAACATTGTTTTATCAAAATAATGAACTCTTGACCACAGTTGATCATTGCTTTATTATGAATTTCTTAATCATGATAACGTTTTATTCATAAGAGCCCATACTTTCCATTCATCAAAATGATTGCAAAAGGAGAGAAAAAAGTCAAATTTACTTTTGTGACTTATCCCATTTTACGAATATATTTGATTTTATATAACGGTTTTTCAAAATAGCATGATGTTTTTCATATATACAAGCTTGTAAAAGGAAAATTATCTATATGTATATTTCTGTGAAAATGTTTCCACATTTGTGCTTGCGTTCCCTGGGTATGTGGCCACACTCTTCAGTGACATTAAAGGACACATTTTGAAAGGTTCCATTACAGGAAAGAAGCATTTCTTTCAATCATTGGGCATGGTGCATCTGTTATGATGCACTGGAATATATCCAGATGACGCTTTAACATATCTGAGAAATATATCTAAAATAAACTGGTTATTATTTTATTGATAACAGTGATGACCTCATATTTTACCGTTTTTTAACAATGGATTATATTCCTTGTTTGCTTTCCAATATGCTGTAGACAGTCATATTACCATCTATGCTTCGCCCATATCTATAGATGTTACATTACATGAACATTGCTGCAAAACTATGTGAACTGCCTGTCCATTAAATACGTCCCGTATATTACTGCAAGGGATAATGGATCACCAATAAATCTTGATTCCATTTGTGCTCGCAACACTTTTCATACATACCCAATGTATGCATTCATGTTTAACTAGGCCATACACCAGCCTATACAAACATGCAGACATAACTCTCACTGTACAGCACAACAATTCTTGCTTGGCACAAAACATATTAATTTAAAATTTTGATAGCAAGGGTGTATTAATCTATTTAGTTGCAATGGTATTCAAACTATACTATTTGTATTGAAATTCATATTAAAACATTATTGTTGCATCACATGTTAGGTCCTTACGAGATTTTGAGGTAAGTTTCAACCCAGTTTCGACCATATTGGTTTTAGAGTTTTTACAGTTTGTATTCGTATTCAGTTTTGCCCTCAACACAATACTTGTGAATGCCCTCTTGACAAAACACTATTCACCTTTTTAAACCCGATATTGCATTTACATATCCATCAACAAATAAACTGAAATTGCAAAAAAAATATTTATCGTCCATCAAAACAAATGTATTTGAATACTTTCGTCTAGACAGATTGTTCTTCCATGAAAACAAATGTACTTGATACCTCAGCAACCATTGAATTTTAAGGTTTCTTATTACCAATTTACAGTTAAGAAACAAATTTGATCACAAATGTAAATCTGATCCTGGTGACAACAGGGCTTAACCATGCATACGAATTTAATTTTGATATAAATTGCACATTTGATAGATACATGTAATAAATAAGAATAAACTTTTACCTTGTAGGAAGATACACCAGACTATGACAAAGACACACTCTACTTCTATTCTCATGGCGATAATATGAGATTATCCTCCCCCATATACTGGTAATCCACAATAAAGCTTTAATCCAAGTGTGAGGTAAATCCACGGTTCAATCTTCAGCTTAAACTCCCATGATGCTTTGCTTGTCATATATTACCCATAATTCCTGTGGCTTCCTTTTGAGGAATCTGAAAAGAGAGGTAATGAATTAGTTGTGGCAGTTGTTGCTTGGCGCATAAAGTGTTGGCATTTCTGACTCATGAATCTGCTTGCTTAAGTTATGTTCTAATGGAGCAGAGAACATGGCATGGAAAGTGGGAGAAGTGGCGCTAAAGCAGCAAGTACGGGAGCGTGCTAAAAGCTTGAGTCGGCTGATGAAGGTGAGACAGTACTGTGGCTTTAGTGGATGGAGGGGGAGAGATGTCCTCCTACTTGTGCCCCTCTCATTCCTGCCTCTTACAGTAACACTCCATGCCCCTCATGGACCCTCTCCCACTTGTCATTACCTGCCGGGCCGTGTGCTCACTTCCGCAGTGAGCAGTGTTGCTGCTTGCTCTGCACTTTATGGCAGCTGCTATGAGGACTTCTAGCAGGAGGCTTCAGTGTGTGGGCCACCGGTCACTAGGTATAGGCATCAGCCAGCAGAACGCCTCACACTAATGGCAGAACAATAATTATGACAAGCTCATAATACACCCAAGATACATTCTAGCCGAATGTCAAGTCTTCTTCTCTTAGTTAAAGGGGGCGGACAACACTGGTCCTGAAGCCTCAACCTGCAGATTCTACGTCAAAGCTTTGACTGGTACCAGAGAGAACAGGAGCTCAGTTGCTGGCAATGAAAGCAGTTGATATGGCATTGTTCAACATGTGTATATTACATTTTATGGAGCATTGATATCATTGTTTCAAGGCATTTAGAAAGAACAGTAAATTGTTTGTTTTTTAAATATGACAAGTCCCTTCAACAGGTGAAGAACAGGTTAAACTTAACCCATTAAACGTGTTATCTTCTCACTCTTGTGTATGATATTGCATAGTTAATATCAAGGTATATGCTTGTTAATTGTAACCGGGCGAATGACGAGACACAGCAGCGACCAGATTAAACGCCCCATCTGTCCACTCGATCACACAGGTTTAATTCCCAGAATTACATGTCAAACATTCAGTAAAACTTCAGTTTCTTCTTCTACATGAATACAAAAAAGGAAGAACATGCGTCAGCATGCGTCTTGCTTTTTGCATCATGTTTTGAAAATCGTGTAAATGATATGATAGTTTTCACGTGAACAATATTATGATTCGAAGCTAAGTTATATTCTTTTCATTTAAAAATTGTCGTAACTTTGAAAATTGATTAAGGTACGTGTTGAATGTGTATGCTTGCACATAGCTCAAGATGCAGAAATATCGTTAAAATATATTGAAACTTCAATCTACATTAATACTCACAATGATGAAAAACTTATCTTATTTCTAGTGTTGTTGGAACAAGTTAAAGTTTTATTGCGGAAGTTCTTGTTTTGCATGTCTTTAAGGAGCTAATTTCAATTACCACAACATCCAAACCTCTGACCGATGTAAAGGTTGAACCTGCCCTCATCTAACTTGAGCAGAATACTTTAACACTACTGAGGCGATAGTCATGTCAAAAGTCATCATGAAATAATTACTAAAATTGGCTAAATTGTTTGCAAAGCAAAGAGCAAGAGTTCATGACTCTCTGACGTGACTGAGACTCGGTGAAGCTATCCTCCGGCGCCAGGCGCTGAGGGTTATTAATTTGCAAACCTTTCTGTATTGATATATTGAAATATATCAGCTAGACAATTTGAGTTGAGTATTATAAGATATGAGATAACAAGTCCATTCATTATGATTATCTCTACTTTGTCAAGCAGACCACCTAGTCTCAATGCATAGAGACAGGTCTATGGTAAATTATGGCTACTGTCACCTGTTGAAGAAAGTGACCACTTTGGACATCCCATTAGATATAAAGGTAGCTCATGGCTCACACAGTGCGATTGCATCTAATGCTCTCTCGATGTTATATTATAATGACATAATTATAACTGATAGAAAAACCTTTTTGTTTCTTATTAATGGCTTACCAAAATAAAATAGCGACATGGGCTCTACGGAATTATAATATATCTCTAAAGGCTTTTATTGGCTCTGCTGAATAGGTCTGCATACCTTGTGCAGTGAAGAAATTTTTCTGTCTGTCCATCAACTTCAATCTTCTCCTCTGATACCAATGAGTGGATTTTATATTTAATCATCCGTAAAATGTATTTTAGGAGAATCAATTCCATTTACTTTCCATGAGGCCCAGGTTTATTACCATTTTCTGTTATCTTCAATGAAATTGAATAGATGTTGGTCATTGGTCAACCTGTAATACCTTGGGATTAACTGGGTATTTCAAATATCAGCTTGCAAATATACCATCACCAATCATCTCTGAATCTTTATTGAGGATTTCTAAGATATACATTGGTAAGATGCATTGTAAGGAGTTAAATCATATCTATTTCCAATGAGTGTTTCAGATTGTTTTGATACAGAAAAGAATATGATAGCAAACAATGAGTTGTTTGAACAATGATAAACACCGGGACATACCTTTTGAGACTCTTGGAATACAATATTGTGGGATAGATGGAATTAGCCCTAATATTGGAAACATTATTCTTAATATAATGACTGTTCTTGACCTGCAAAGTGGATAAATAAATAAAATGGCCATTTATGAAGAAATTGCAAGTAAATATTCAGAAAAAAAACTCAGAAAAATCAACGATCAATGCGGTTCGAAGGCCATGGCCCACGTTTATAAGACTACGCTAAAACTAAAAATATCGCTTGTAGGGAACAATCGGAGAAAAGAACAAACAAACAAAATATAAAATGGTTTGCCCTTGAGGCAGGAGACAGAGGAGCGCCTTGGTTGTGGGAGGTAATTAAACATGTCACGAGAACAGCCCAACAAGGCGAGAAAGTGCTTCACCCATTACGATTACAACTGGTCCCCGCCGCAACGTGATCAGGTTGACATTGCTGTAGTCACGCCATGCTCACAACACCACTTTCCACCCCGCACAACCTGCTTATTTCAAACTACAGGAAGTGCCTTAATGGAAATATGCACCCTGCATTGTATATATATATGGCAAAGTATTAAAAATCACACCAACCTTGATCTGCATGCTGCCTGCATACATAGAATAGGACATGATTTCCATATTTGAGGATGCGTGGGAAAGCATCAGAAAATTGCATGGAGGCATCTTAAATTCCAACCAAAATAGAAAATATGGATATTTTCATGTATATATGTGAAATCAGTATTTCATCACTTTCTGTTTTACGAGCACAATATAACCTTGAAATGTCTCCAAACTTTTACATTGTTCACCAAACATTGAATTTTCCCTAATAGGTATGCAAAACCTAAACATGATTAATTACTGAGGGATAGCATGGCTTCATGTCAAGGCTAATGGGTAACTCAAATTCAAAATTGCCTCTAAGGTTCTAGAATGGTGTGAGCCTCGCTTTGGCTTACCTCACGTGACCTGTTGGGCGACCATGACACCTCGGGGATGCACGTGTTGATTGTATTTATGGCAACCCATGCCAAAAAGGGCATCAGAAAACATCTGTCATGTGTAGCCCCGTGAGAGACGTGACAAGGCAGCAAGCTTTGGGACACACAGGAGGGGCTATGTGTCCTTGTAGCATGACACATCCCGGAGGAACACAACTTGAGTCAAGAGGTCATGACATGATGGGATCTGCTGAAAACCAAGGTCATTTGCATAGTTATCATGACCAAGAGTCATTGATAGATAAGCAAATATGACCAGACTGTGTAGGTTTCTTGGGATAGAGGGCTGTGTAGTCAGGCACCTTCATTATCGCCCTACATCATGATTACTAAGGTGACAGCAGCAATATAGCGCCGTCTGGCGGCACTAGGCATTCTGGTTAGATGTGGAATATTTAGTCCTCATGATGCCACTGATATAAAGATTCACAACACCCCATCTGCCATGAACCTTAGTTATTTCATAGAGCTATACAACAAAATCTGATATTTATGATTTTAGATTTCATAGAGCTATACACCAAAATCTCATATTTATGACATTAGATAAACCTATATTTTTTTAGAAAGACTCTTTATATTTTGGTAATCTAATTTAAGTACACATGTTCTGACTTTCAATTGTAACCATAACATTACAGAGGGCGACGTGGCTAATAATTTTTGAAAGCTTAATTGGTCTATATAAATGCTTCATAATATCTGTAGCGTGAGAAGGACCCATAAACTGCAGCTATACACTGGATGGCAATGAATTTCTGTTGCAAAGCCTATCAGATATAAATACACTCTGTAATGATAACTCAAAAGGTAATATGACCTTATTTAATTATGCCTTTCAGCATAGCCTTGATAGAAATGCACAGAGAGAGAGGGTTTTAGTATATATTTTTTCATCATATAGCTTGGCGAGGATCATGTATAATGGCACACGGATATACACTTTCTGAATTCATCCGGGCATCAATGTTACCAATATCTAAACTTACTCTAAAAGAATAAATTATCCACATCACAGTTACCGATATTCATATACTTATTCTAAAAAAATAAATTATCCACATCACAGTTACCGATATTCAAACTTATTCTAAAAGAATAAATTATCCACATCACAGTTACCGATATTTAAACTTACTCTCACAGAATGAATTATCCACATCACATTCCCTCATATAATGTACATATCATTGCAATTTTTTCTATTTCGATTTCATTAGTACCATCAATGCCATTGTGAATAGATCAGCTACACATCGTGAGTGTTTATGTTACAGATGTTTTCACACACTAAGATTTAACGAAATATATTGCAAATGAAAACTTATTATATTCTTATTGTATTCTGAAAGTGTTCAATGTATATACCAGAATTGAAAAATGGTGTTTTGTACGTTCCTTTCAGCAATATCAGGGCGGCATCTCCTGCTCTCCACTGATATCCAAGCAAGGAACAGATCCACTGCTCTACCTAATACCAGCCAACACACTACTCATATGCATTGTCTTGACCTACTGTCATCATTGCATTCTTCAACCAATACTCTTCAATCTCAACTGGATTTTGATCATTTACTTTCACATCTTATTGTTTGGATAAATTGGATCTTCTAATACAATCCATCATTTTATAAAGGATCATAATTTCGCCACAGAAGAGAAATAGAATTTAAAGAAATTATTTTAAAAACAAAGAGATTTTGAGGATTTCCATGGCCTTCACAGCTTGGGTAGAGCATTCACAAATGAGTTTATAATAATACCTTTAACTTTTGTTGTTATTTTTTATCTTGCCGCAACGCATACGGTACATTGACACATGACAGAAAATATTTTGGATATTAAGATATGAATAACAATAGTAAGTTATATCAAATGCGAAAGTATAACTATTAACACCACAAGTAAGTTATGTTATGATGTAACTGGCGAATGGAGAGTTTGTGTATGTAAGTTATAACGCAAATATACATATAATCACGCAAAGTTTCCCATATCCAGGGTTAATATCTCACCAGCGAGAAACTGACCATCATGACGTCCATCTCTATATAGTGGGCGATATTAGGGGAATTGATGGTGGTAATCACAAAATTCACCTTTCTGCCACTTAGAAAGGGAATCGTAATCCCAGCATTTACATAGAGTCACTGCATCTTGGGGCTCTCTTCATATCTTTCTTTAACCTGTCACGTACATTCGCCACAGACATTTAGACCCTCAACTGCCATTTTGCTGCGTCGAACAAATTTGGAAACCAATTCGATGACAACAATCTTACATTTAAACGTAATATCAACATGAAAGTTAGTTATTCTGTTCAGGAAAAATAAAATAATCCGGAAACATAACCTGATGAATTTGTCATAAGATATGGATCTAATTTAGCGATGATTTTGTCTTTGAATATTTGGATTTGGTTGACCCTATGGGGTGGCTGCACCGGTTATTTGAGCAGGCAAGTCCCCCGTCAGCCTTGCCCATCCCCCACACCCAATGATTACTGCGCATTAATATATTGTAACACTTGACAGCGCCGCTGCGTCGTGAAGGATGGGGACCGGCATTTGATAAATTGAAGTGGCTCATAGCCGGGCAGGGTGAGGCAGCATTAGATATCATGTCCCTGATAACCCTTTACTCTCCCTTGTATTACCCACATAAACTTTGTTGCCACTCACATTTTTGACAAGGAAACTCACATTATGGTCATAAATGCTTGACACCATCACTTGGCCCTTATTGGTCCTTGAACTTCAAGAACATATTGTAAAATTCTAGAACGAATACGAAATATACCATTAAGCTTATAGACAGTCCTGTTGATGGTCCATTTTGATTGTTATAATTGTAGCCTTAATTTGAAGTAAATCAGTCTGAAGTGCTATCTTTGCATTTGCGGATATTTCATAAATAGTAAAGGTTGACTTCTGTTTATAGATAGTTAGAGATTTAGAGATAGAATTACAAGTACATCATTGTTTGTCAATTCTTTGTCATAATTCAAAAGAAAATGTTCTATTTTTGAAGCGATGAACATGATTATGTTGGCCTTTTTGTGTGGCAATAAAGTTGGCATGACTTTACTCAAGTTGCATTTCTGTGTAACATTAAAGATGCCTTTTTTGTGCAACATTTAATTGGTCCTTTTTGTGTAACATTTAATTTGCCATTTTTGTGTAACATTGAATTGGTCCTTTTTGTGTAACATTTAATTGGACCTTTTTGTGTAACAATAGATTTGCCCTTTTTGTGTAACATCAAAGTTGCCCTATTTGTGTAATATTTCAATTGATTGTTTCAAATGTTCATATGTTTATACATGATGATCACATTGCCCTATTTATAAAACAATCTTGTACATCTTCTCATGCAGCTTATTATATCATGATATTTGTTTATATCTTGTTCATGGTGGTGTTTTTACAACCCTTTCAGCAACTATGGCCATATCAGGTCGACTTTTTAGCCTCGTATCCAATGTGACAGTAACTCCGCCGGCAGTGGGAATCGAACTCACCACCTCCCGTCCTCAACTTATACAACCAATATCGTCACAGATCCTACGCTCTACCAACTGTGCTTATGGGTTCGGTTCACATATGTTCATTGTTTACTCAAATCATAATAATGTATTGAAGATTTGTTGTAGGAAAGGATATTTACAATCCTTGATAACAGACCCATGTACGGAGATACAATATTGAATGAGTATTCAAGTTATAAGAACTATTTTCAGGAAATCTGAATTTTAGAGGAGACGATGCTGTTAGGGGATAGAAAATAGTTGAGGACAACTACAGCATCTTTTCACAGTGATTTGCTCACTATGACAGGCGGCAATAAGAGAAAATACAGTACTTAGAGAAGGTAGAAAGTTTTAATGGGTGGTGCGCTGGGAGGATTGGTGACCAAATGGCCAGGCTAGGTCTTACACAGGGAGCTCACAGTATGGCAGACAGCAGTAATTATGGAGTTAATGCAGAGATGGGCGGTCACAGGGTGGGACTCAAACATATGGTGACTACTGTAGAACTGCACCACTTAGGCTTGATCCATGCTAACAAACCCGTGTGTAGGTACCAGTCACATCTGGCTGCTCATATCTATATACTACCTAACTAGTTTATATGTCCATGCCCGTGTATATCTTCAACTATGGGTCTAGTTGCATGCGATTCTAATATATATATATATATATATATATATATATATATATATATATATATATATATATATATATATATATATATATATATATATATATATATATATATATATATATATATATATATATATATATATATATATATATATATATATATATATATATATATATATATATATATATATATATATATATATACATGTGTGTACTAATCAACCATTGTCAACGACCAAGCGATATGTAAATATTGGGTTAGTTACAAGCACTTGCTCATATATACATGTAATCTAACTAAGTATTACACAAACGTCACGCGGCTGTTCACACCTATATACTAATTACAATTGCCACAGACTTAACTTTGAAGTTCCCTTCAGTACATTATAACAATTGGAAGAGATTGCTCTCCTCGTGCAGTGCATGTATCAACATGTATGATTTATCTTATGATCTAATATAGACCAGCTATGTCATCTAAATCATTGTAACTAAATTAATACTTCATAGATACAACGGAAGAATATTCAAATATTATGTCATCTGTTTAAAATGAAATATCATATCACAGTTACAAAATACAAATCGATGTATTCATAGAATTAAAAAGACCATATCAAACTACCAAATTCAACAACAACATTTCAAATGCTCTTAGTTTTCTGCATCTAATATTTGCATCTCACATGAACTACAATAAGCAGTGTCCCCCCTTTAAACATTTGCTCACATTTTAATATGAATTATATTATTTCAATCATGTTTTAATCCGGATACGTCAAGCAACTTCAATTCGAGTTATGTTTAATCCCATAATGACACTATGAATGCCCTGTGTCAACAAAGTGCATGAAACAATTAGATGAGTTTCAAATTTGATCAGTAGAATTCCCCAGTAGTTAGTATCTAAACAATTTCAAATGACAAAGAATCCTTTAAAGGAACTCTATCATGGGAGATCATTTTCAGATCAGATGATTTTTTTATATTCTGACAAATCCTTTGGAAAATTTGAAATAAACAGTTTAATATAAAGGGGACATTTCTATAGCAATAATTATTGGAAATGTTGCATAATTGATGGAAAAAGTTGCATAATTAATTAAAACATATCTTGACATTCTTTGGAAACAGAAACGAATAGTGAAATTTTATTTCGGAGATTAATTGCATAAAAATTATTGCACAAATAATTATATAAAAAGAAACATTTAGTCATATAAAAGAGAATTCTTTATTTTCAAAATAAAAAGTATCATGAATATATGAATAATGATATTAAATATGCGTGAAATAATTGCACAAAGAAATGATTCATTGGTCTTGACGTCAACATAACTAATTAAAATGATGACTGCTCATTTTCGTATAAATACATTCTTCTTGATTAACTCTGTTTACCTATATTGTACCTTGGTTACAAACTAGAGCAGTCAATATCAATATCTCACTTGCATCTATTCTGGTAAACATGTCGAACATGTCATTCACATCTACTCAAGCACACATGTCGAACGTGTCATTTGCATTGACTCAAGCAAACATGCCGAAAATATCATTCACGTCTACTCAAGCAAACATGTCGAACATGTCATTCACATCAACTTAAGCAGACATGTTGAACATGTCATTCACACCAACTGTTGAATGTGTTATTCGCATCCACTCAAGTAAACATGTCGAATATGTTATTCGCATCCACTCAAGCAGACATGTTGAATATGTCATTCGCATCTACTCAAACAAACATGTCGAACATGTCAATCACATCAACTCAAGCAAACATGTCGAATATGTCATTCACATCAACTCAAGCAAACATGTCGAATATGTCACATTTTGAGAGAATGATTATACTAAAAATAACCTTATGATAATGATCTGTACCCGAATCGTAACTCTGAAAAGAATCCGAATAAAATTTAGTAAGAAACCCTGTGTCTCATTTATAATCAGATTTAAAGAAACAATTTGATTGAAGGAGTAATAGCTAAGCATTAATGAATAAATAATGTCATATTTTACATCTAAAACGAACTCAAGTTGTAGATTGTATTCCTTTAAGAAGTGAACTTCGTTTTGTCTGCAATTGATCTTTCTGTCTTTAGATGTCTATGAGTAGATGTCATCTTTAAGATTCTGAGAGGAGGAAACAGGAAGAAGTTCTCACCGTTTGATTCCTTCTTAGAATCATCGTTATCTCGTCTTCTTGTTCTCGCAATATACTAATGGATAATGGATATAAGAGAGAAAGGATATTATCTGATAATCATAGTGAGATCATTCAATAACATTGAAATCCAAATTCTCAATCTTTTAGATTAAAAATACTGATGTATATGCTGGTTGTGAAGTGATCTATGATTAATATTCAAAGCTGTGTCCTTCAAAAGAGAGAACTGCCAAAGAAACACAAACCTTTGTATTCGTTTTGCTCGATACTATGTACTCTTAAGAACGAGAAAATGGTTGTCTTTAGCCTATAATTACAAAGATCGAGCAGGCCTCAATGAATGAAAATTACCACATTAAAGTACGACTATTTATTAAGAGAAGATGCCTTGATTCTGTCCCCAATGTATCTATTGGTGTGGATAGCCAGAATGCGCTGTTATAAATAAGGATGAATAAAATATTTGTATGCATGAAAACACTCATGGCTGCTCACGAATAAAAAAAACAGTTATTTGAATTATTACACTTTGATCATGTTGAAAATTTAATTCCGACAACAATTTTGCTGATTTCAGAACTTAAGTACTGAATAAATATTTGCTCGGTGGTGCATTAAAATTCAAGCCAAGCCTGAATACTAATTAAAGAAATCATATAAAAAGACGAATGTTATTCATAAGAATGTCCTGAAAAACCTTAACATTTTATCGTTCAATAATGATAAGCAAATTTATTGTTCTCTCTTTGGGACATGGAATATGTCAACGTAAGCAAGCACGCATTTGCAAATGTGAACCGCAAACATCAATAATGGACGTGATAGGCTGATAACGATAACAAAGATTATCAGATGCAATAATCGTATAGCAGATATGTAGAACTCGGATAACAGACACCATCTGCTGGTTATTTATTCAGCGCGATCCATGCCACAAACAGAGTTTTATAACAGCTTCTTGATTTGCACGATATATTTCTGAGTTTAAGTGCAACCATAAGGGCGCTATTCTCTACACAGGAAATAAGCATTTTATGTGGACTCAAAAAAAATTTAATAGTTTTTTGAATGTATATTTGAATATTGTAAAATCGGCAAATTTCTGTTTCTAAACGGACTGTTTGTAAGCTGGACAAATGGATCATTTTTGTTTAATAACATATTATCGTTCAATGTTTTGGACTAAGATTTATTCAATGTAAATAACTTTTACATTTATGCATGCACAGTTAAGATATAGAAAATTCATTTTATCTTTTTAAAGTAAAACTGAGTTCAAACCAAAAATGCATGAGAACATTATGAAACCGCTTGATAGGCAAATGCGCGATAGGCTCCTCTTTGGGGACAAACCATTGATCATTCAAAAGTTGTGGATGGTGGAGAAAAAAATATTCCATTTTTTCCTGCAAGAGGTCAATCTTACTAGATTGTGTTCTGCCCTACACCTGTCATTTCCTATCCAATTACATCACCTTTATTGGTTTATCTCTTCACTTTGAGTGTTTTGAGATCTTTAATATCCCTAAAGGTCCTCAGCGCTATATATGTGTCTGCCGATATACTCCCCTCCCCACCCCCTATGGAATCATCAATTGTCTTTCCCTGATGTTAGAAGTGATGATAGAGAGGACTCTCAATACACCAGGCATCAAACTGTGGGATCTCGGTAGTCTATCATCACAGCTCATTGTACAAGCCGATGACAATACTTCAAGATCTCCGCTGTTTATTCCATAGATTTCCCACGGTTCCAACCTTCACCATATTATTTGGAATCCATTTACTCTGTTTTTGCCAAATATTTGAAGATATCCCACTGCCTACATACCATATTATATCATGGTATAATATCCACACATAACTGTAGGTGTGGCCTATAGAATAGGATCAGGTAACTCTGAGATCTGTACATAAGTAGCAGAGGTATGACCGGACACGCTTCACAGAAGATGCCTGAAAGGTCCCGAATATGACAGTCCCTTAAAGGTCATATTACAGCAACTGAATCGTAGATGTCATACATCGCAGATTGTACATGTACATTGACATTCTTTTGGACTATTATAAGTATCCAACCCATGAATTAAGATACGGAATTTTAACCTCTCGGGTTTTCTGCACAGGTTTACAATTGCCTTTTAAAATGTATTTAAAAGTCTACGTTTACCAGTTGGATGAACAGCATTGTCAATGTCAAGATGCAACTGGGACTGTGATTATAGCAGACTTAAGAAAAAAACGAGGACCGATTTTGACGGAACAGAAGCGCACTGTATGAAGTCATCACTATGAGTCACCAGGTATATCATGTCTCATTGCAGGTTGATGTCACTTGAGATCATATTTTCAACTTTATCATTTTTGGGTTGTTTTCAACACAAGTCTTATGTGGCTGTTTTGATTAAAGCATAAATTTATGCCTGGATTCACTATTTAAGATGCCTAACAAAAAATAAAGAAAACTAAAATAAATCCAACGTCATTGATAGGTTATATTGTATTACAAAGTACATAGTCCTATTCAAAGATTAATCATATGCTATTCTTTTGATATAATGAAAAATATATTAGGAATTAATTCTTGTTTAGATTCCAATGTTCTGTTGATGATAGTGATTATCGGTGTGGTTATATGGATGTCCAGACAAACCTTGTATACATAGAGTATGCTAAGCTGTAGTTGTATAGTATAGTGTCCAGACAGAATAAGGTACGAGCATAAGGTCAATTATGAATTTACTTTTTCTTATAGGTTGTCTTTAATAGACAGCGATAATTGAAAATTGGCGACAATTCATTTTAGATCAGAGTCGGGATTGTGAAACACTCTCCTGTTCTGTCAGTTTTATTCTTTCTCTTCATGACTTATGTTTCACATGCTACATGGTCAAATAGTGTACAATATGATTTAGTTTTTGAAATACTGGGGTCAGGAACAATCGAGGATGAAGAAGTTTAATTTGGGGAGCGGCGAATGCATTTGCACCTATTGTGTTACCGAGAAACCAATTTGTTATACCTGTAGCAAAGTTGTGAAACACCCAAACCAAGATGATTGAAAGTTAGTCAAAGACTGCATCAAAATCCTTTCAGGCTCCAACACGTAATGTTTGTCAAATTTCAAAATGCCTATAAAATTACAGTTAGAAATGAAGTGTTCTGACTTATGTGACGTTAATGTTTCAAGCCAATGTCACCTTTCCAAATATGTAGTGTGGCGATGTTATACTTCATCACAAGCACAATCTGGCGGTGACGTGGGTTCTTCATTGTGTCGATAATCACAGAGTCATAGCTTCTCTGTTGAATATTTGTCCTCTGATGTTGGCATAAAGTAAAATCAACAATGTTTTAATTGAAAAAGCCAAGCGATAGATAACGGATATAGAATTCCATTATAGACTTACAGACGATATCCAAACCTTTTACGCCAATCTTTTTATCTGTTCTTATAAAAACTGAGTTAATATGTGTGGCTTGTAGTGGGATTCCAATCTTAAGTTACCATGTACACAACTAGAGGTCACTACCTATCTGAAGGTCCCATTCACACTTGCAGTTTAGACAACGAAGCATATTTCTTTATAATATTGGGAATGTTATCACCGAGGCCATTCCCCATAGGGTAGATATTCCAGCAAGATTTGCGTGGGATTTGTTTTGTCCTTTGTAAGACCTTCTTACATTGCCGCCAGGTGTCGTCTTGACACAGTGTTGACATAGATGTGCAGTAGATTGTGTTGAGATCATATTTTGAAACAGCCTGTGAAGTTAAGTTTAAAGTTGTAAATATAACATGTCCATCGTGATTTAATATAATCTGCATTTAATTTTTCAGATATCTTTCACTTTGAAGGTTAGATAATAATAATTATGGGTTTGATATTTAAATCTCTTGCAGAAGGGTCTATTTCGCAAGATATTGGTCTTGATATCGCATTTCAGTGACCGAGGAATCAAAGTCTGCGGAAGACAGCCAGCATATAAGCAACGGTGTTCAGGGACCTGACTGTCTGCTCCAAAAAAAAAGCTATTAAGGGCAATGGAGACGCTAGAAAATGGTCAGGTCTTAAGAGAGGGCCAGGACATGGGCTGTTCATTCAGTTCTAGGCATGCCGTCCAGACTATCAGCAGACACATGCAAGGGTCTGATAGTGAGAGAGGAGCTTGGCCAGATTAAAGCCACCCTGGAGGTGACCGGCCCCCTAAACTGCCGTGTAATTGTGCCTGAGCTTCTCGTGCTGGTCCCGGACAAACATATTGACTGTAGGATTTGTGAGGGTTGGACATGTGAAGCGGGGCTGTGAGAGGTGTTATATGGGCAAGGTCAACCCACCCTGAACCCTGCTCCCCATGTCCCTGCCTCACAGATTTCATTTGCTACACCAGCATAAAATACTTAATCCTAATCTGGTTTTCTGTTGGGCACCAAAGAGGCATTTGATATTAACACACAGGAACGTAGTGGAAAGCGGGAGGTGCTGAATGACCTGGTCGGGCCATTCCTTAAAATGCTGAGTAACTCAAGACAAAATCTAAAAGCCACAAATAGCTCAAAACGCCTCGCCAGAGCAAGTCAAATTTGATAGATATGTCCCATCAAAACTGTGGTCACCTGGATATATTATAGACACAATTCAATAGACGAGTGGCCACCAATGTCTAGACAGAAGCTTGAAATGTCCTGTGTCGCGAATTGAAAATATGAGGTTTAAAACGTAAATATTCTTATGGGATAGGGACAAACGTGATGAAAATACCCAAGGAAATGAATTGGCGGTGGTGATTGAGCACTTGTGTTTTCTTCTAACCTTAAGGCCAACCATGTGCATAATATCACATAATATCCTCTCCCAAATGAAAACACTGTGCCTCTAGATTACTGTTTATAGCCACAGTATTGTGACCTGTCTCAAATGAAAGTCAGGAAAACACACCAACAAAGAGCCATGCTGACTCGGGAATACAGATAAATTGGAGGCCTGGTCCAGGTATGAGAGTCATACTGCGACTTAACACTTATTTGATTACCATATGACTCAGTGAAAATACAAACATCAATAACCATGACTGTCGCCAAAGAATAGCAGCACAATATATTAGATATGAACTTCACTTTTTTATGGTTATTGGGTTTCTTGTCTGAGAATATACACACTTCTGATTTACACCCTGCTTTTCTGACACACTATTGAATATTGTTTTGTTTTATATGTATCCATAGCCACATTTTCCCCATTCTGTAGATGTTTTGTCCCATAATATATCTTGCAGACTCATGCAATGTGTTTGTATGATTGCTTTCTGACTGTGTCCATAAATCAGATTTAAGATACGCAATTTACTCTTTCATCCCAACCTGCCTGAGTACATACATTATCTTCTTTTAATGATGCATAAACTCTCTAACATGATTACTCATCATTAAAAAGGCATGAAAATGATATGACCAACCACTAAGCAATACACAAGAAAATTGTATGTGACAGATATACTAAGATTTGATATATTGCGCTTCACTTAATCGTATTAGAAGGGCAGTAGATTTAAATGATTATAAAACATATTAAATTCAATTACCTTAGGCGAGGGAAATTTATTGAGTGTTAACATTTCTTTGAATAATCCATCATCCACGTCTTACAGGTGTGTTGTCTGTTATTACTGATTTACATAAGGAAATGATGGCAAGTATGAACTGCATTTTTATCTCGTAAAAATGTATGCTTTGGATTTTTACCACCACAAAACTGAAGCGGATATATTTATTTTGATACTACCTTCTTAACATCTAGAATGTAACAGAAAATAGTGTTTCTTAAGATATAATATGTGGATATTGCTCAATAATAACATATCACAACACTAGGCACAAAATATCACAGCCACGAGAAGTATATAATTTAAGTTATTCAAGAAAGACAAAATAATTGGCCCTGGATTAAAGTACACGATATATATATATATATATATATATATATATATATATATATATATATATATATATATATATATATATATATATATATATATATATATATATATATATATATATATATATATATATATATATATATATATATATATATATATATATTAATATATATATATATATATATATATATATATATATATATATATATATATATATATATATATATATATATATATATATATATATATAAATTGGCCATTTTATATTTCTAGCCTACTAAAATTTATTGATCACATTACACTGAAGGACTGGCTTTAGTGGTCGCTAGAAGAGCTATTCTAACAGCAATATCTATAAATGCCAATAAGCATACAGTTCTAAACAAAATTATCATTATCAACAACATGCTTAGGAATAATAAAGTCACAAATTAGTCCATACATTTAAAAAAGTGAAATATTAAAGAAGGTATAAGGGACACAACATGTCACTTTTGTGGCAGAACAAAAGGAGTCACACATGCACAGATAACCCTCAATACTTCACCCAGGATTGTCACCGGTCAGGATCCACTTCCTGTTTCTAAATACTTTTGATCATAATTTCTCAAATAATTGGCCTTTTAACATGCGTAATACATAAATCAAAACCTTAAAATTTTCCAGATTCACAATTATTAACAAAAAATTAGATCAAAAACTCTAGGAGTTTTAACAATTTAACAAAGATGATAGCAGTGTTTCATATATGGTCAGATAATATCATTAAAAAATCATGAAGCCCCTGTAACATGTGGTTGGATCTCTGGACGATGTGGGATGTGCTTTGGGCACGTGCAGACGATAACAACAAGCAGGTAAGAGTAGGTCACAGATGGGTTACATGAAGTGAAAATCTTTAATGGTTGCACTACCATGATACCAAGCCTAGAATGGCAAAGGCACGGACTGTTGTTCTTAGGTCAATTTAATGATCTCTCTCTCTCTGCTTTAATTTATCATTTTCTTTACAAATTTCGCCAAAATGACAAAATTATGATAATGGTCTGCCCAATTTCTGATGACAAAATTGTGATCTCGTGACATTTCTTCACTTAAGTCAAGATACCTGGTATGAAGAAGAAAGTCTCTGGTCAGAATACCAGTGATAGAGATTAGAAATGTGAGCTGACGCTATGCAGAGAATACTTGCATGCTGAGATTAGAGTTTGTTATCACTTTCACATACCTTAAATAATAGGGAACAAATAACAACACAAATAACTAATATGCAAATTATGACTTTTGAAATATAGAACTTCTATTAAAACAGTTAAACAACTCTGTTAAATTCTGTTAAAACAGTTCTGTTAAAATCTGCTAAAACAATTAAAAAACTGTGAAACGAGCTAACTACCAGAATGAGGCATTGAACACCATTTCCGAGATATGAACTGTGCTCATATGAGCTAAAATATTTGCTGATCTCAGACAACACAGCATGAACACCATGAACCGCTAGAAACCTTTTCAAAGAAAAGCATTAGTTCTTGGTACAAGCCCTTGTCAATAATTGTCAAATGTAACAAAGGAGAGTTTAAATCCCAATGAAAATGTTATATTGCTCTGAGAGTGATATTTCATAATTCATAGATATGGGGAGTTGGAATCTCCCAATGTTTTTTATATGTTTGTCAATGTCTGGTGATAATTACATTTCCTAACCTCAATATATCCAGTTAGGGCACCTGTTCCCAGATTTGTATAAATCATGACTTTGTTTACCATTTTTATCTTTAAGTCTTTAAGTGATTAAAATCATAAAATTAAAAATATGTTGCAAGTGTCTCATTTCAAAAGAGACAAAGATTTGCTCTGAGATGGTAGACCATGATAATTAGATTTTTAAAATAATCCACGTTTAAATAGGCAAAAACTCAATGTTGACGTTCATTGTACATTGTTAATACAATATATCAATAAAGCCTGATTCTATTCAACATTTCACACCCTGCTGAGAGAAATGACCTAATGGGTTCAATGTCTTTCATGACAGGGATACAACTTAATGGACAAGCCCATGAACGTTTGTGATAAATCCCCTTGAATAATGACCCCACATGAACAGTGTCTTCCTTTCAAAAATACACAATGTTTACCATTGATTTACCAGATAGGTAGTACGTGTATTATTGTTATATTAAAAATAAAAGTTATCCTCCAACATAAGACGATTGTAAAGAACAACCCTTTGAAACAACAGAACCATCCTTATGGCAGTGGAGCTTATTATGAATGCATCCACGTTATTTGCCTATCATCATACATCATTTTCACAAGCCATTATGCCATACAGCTCATTCAATTGAGGTTTGAGGACATGTTTGTATTGTAATGTATGTATTGGATATAAGCACCTGGCTTATAATTCTATTTAGGTAGCTTTTGTTAGCTACACCAACTGTTTTGATAGGCCACAAAGTCATGAATTACTTCTGCTCTAGTGTTCATGTTGTGCAGCCACACTGGTCATGTATAATTCACCACACAGCACCCGATGACTACCCTACACTTCAAAGTCCAGAGTAACTCAGGCGTAGGGAGTTGCTGAAAACCACTACATGGTGTACATAGGCCCAGCCTTATAGCATTGCTTGCAACGCTACAACCCCCTGTGAAAAAATACGTATACATTGTCGGTTTGGAATTTGACTTCATAGATAAATCTATTGTAAACTCTACGTCTACGTATTGAATATATTACCGCGTTAAATGGATGATAATATTTCATCTTAAAACCAACATTGATAGAAATAATGACACAATTTGATTGCTTTTCCACCAGCACCTCGACGTCTGCCAACCATCCCCCTCAGAAGCAAACTGACATCAATACAAGCTTTGCAATGTTTGGATAAAATTAGTTCCACTCCACAGCTCAGCCATTGGCCCCAAACTCCTCATTTCATGGATTATGTCGATGTAATGCTACATATGTAGAGTGCGAATTGAGAATATGAAATTGAGTCGATATAAATGTACCTTGTGGGAATAGCAAGGTCTTGGGACTGCCATAACAGAGTGAGAATAGCCCTTTACACAGCGCCCTCTGCCGAGAATACCCGGCACTACACAGGAATCTCCCAATACATTATCAGAACACCTCAATTAGCGCATTTGAGTGTATTTAACGATATGAATGTGTCAATCAATGAGCGGCTCCGGGGAATAATTCAATTACCAAGTCACATTGTAAAATTGATTAATGTGAAAACCGTTTATTATACTCATAACAAATCCTTCCAAGAAAAATGGGCAATTTGATTAAAATGTTCTGCAGCAAAGTCTCAATAATTGTATAAAAAGTGTAGTGTCTGATTTAATTTCTCAACATAGAATCTTTATGTGTCTCTTAAAAGTTAATGTTTTATCTTGCGCTTCATAATCTTTTTTTGGAAATGGAATATCACATAAATATGAAAAGGTCAGAATATTAAATTGGGATGGAAAATAAAACACGATACATTGATCTGTGTAAATTTGAGCAAGATATCCATGTCTTTGAAAATAAATATAATATTATTTCGCAATTCAAGTCTAAAATTGTTAGATTATATTTTGTGTCAGTGAATGAGTGTATGTTCCTCGTCTAAAGCAAGGAAGATATGCCCTAGCCCTGTCTGAGCAGAAAGACAGGTGTGCCTGTATAGGTCTTCTCCAATGAGAAACTCACCCCAATGCTGATCTGTCAAGCATAAAGATAAACCAGGAATACTCAAGTAAAACCAGAGACTTGTCAGCAATCTGACCTTATTTGCCAGCATTAATATCACAAAAGCAGAATCATATTTATATTACTGGCTGTGTGATACCCCTTTTTCAAGATGGCCCTCCAAAGGAAACTACTAATTGAAATCATATATAGTCTGATAGATAAGTTGTCTTTGGCAATATTCATTAAAAGCTGTATAATATAAGGCATTTAATCCTCTTTCCCGATCATGGCTATATAATTAGTGGAGCCTGTGAGAACCATGAGGGCGACAATAAAAGCAATTCAGGATGTTGACAATCTCACTCAAGGTCCATAGCCATACAAATCTGCTCTCGGGTCTCAAAGAGTTCTGTCCACTGGCTATTGATCACCTGGGCACGGAATCTTCAGTCTGCGAACCCGAGAGAAAATTAGACAAAACTGGGGTCTATTGGCAACCTCATGGACAGAAGTGACTGCCAAAATAGGATGGATTTGGGTAGTAGGCAGATTCCACGCCTATTGGTCTAAATTGAAAGGTGTACTACATGGATGGTGTGACCTTGAAGGTCATTTGATTGTGCTGGGTTTGTCTGCAGTTTCAGGGCGATGACAGATTCTGCTTATATGCAGCTTCTAGGTAAGTGGTCCAGTCTGTCTGTCTTCCTGACGTGAGCAACCAATCAAAATGCCCTCGTTACGTTGACCCGAGACTGCTCCCTGTGAAGCGCCCCCTGTTGACCTAGATTACCACTAGAAGAGTGTACCAAGAGAACTACTTCAGACATTATTCTGCGATACTGCGTGGGAGAACACATCTTACAAGTGTTTACAAGTCAATAACCGTACTGGTGCAAGTTTAAGATAACAGTTTATATAATAATTAAATTTGGATTAATCAAACATGTCATAACAGTTTATATAATATTTGAAATATGGATGAATTTAACATGTCATCCCACTAAACATATGACTAAAGAGTACATGCAGCATTTACCTATGAAACATCGTGTTCAATCTTTATATTAGATTGTATGATTTCATGTGAAACTAATGGTGTCCAATTTTGATATTAAGTCATATGATTCTTGTGAAACTAATGGTGCCTCAGTGATAACTTATTTTCAAGTCCATATTTAGGGTTATGATGGATCTCTTTAATTCATCGTAAAACCCCATACATTGACATATTGCATAATAGCTAAACATGAACCTAGGAATCTCGTTGATACCACCCCTTTCAGATGTATCTATTGTCAGCTAAGCCAATTAAGTCCCCTCTGTAACAGTAAACTAGTTTACATATCCCGGTATTGAATAGTGCAATATGGAAAGTATCTAATTTGCTAATATGCAGGCTAATTTCCTTGTAGGATACGGACAGAATACAATCTAATTTGGCAGTTTTATGGATTGATTGGCGATCAAAAACCCCAGACCTGTTTTATGTTTGCAGAATTATTTCATAGATAAATTAAGCTGCCATAAAGCTACAGGCTTGGTTAGACTAAACATCCTGGCACAGTTATCGGAATTTGATTTGGCTCTGCCCCAGATCACCATAAAAGGTATGCAAATGCTAGTGGAAGTGGCTAGAATTAAATATGGGAGCAATGAGCATCAATCATTGTGTTTTTCGCCATATAGTTGTGTGTATCTTTTCTTCACAACTGCAACCGATAAATTTCCCCATGTCCTGCATTGTAAATTGTAACCTTAGTCAGGGAACTGTTTTTATATTTTCGCCTGGTCACATTATCGAGGATTTTAAATGTAAAGCAGATGCTTTGAAATAAATTCTAGAATTAATTTACTAACCATAAAAAGATATAACCATGATAACATGTGTTTCATATCGCCTTGGTATCCAGGCTCAGGCAATTTTTATCAGATTTGTCCAAAGAGAAAAAAAAAACATTGTGAAATTGATGACCCATACATTTAAGGTGGAAACCACATTCTAAAGCACTCTCAGTGAATGTACTGTCATTCAATTACATGAAGGATAGAAAGGCCTTCTCTTCGTAACCAATGACATATAGCAACAGCGGTCACCATTGACAACCTATTGTTTCTGCGTGTAATTGTCTTCTATTTGTAGCCACACAGCAAAGCCCTCTGCAGTATTCATCAATGCAGCGACCCAAACTCTCGTCCATTCTCGTGGTGGACGAGGCTGGGACAATGTCTCACATGACCTACAAACCACTATCGCTTACTCAATTTCACGCCTTGCTGGCTTTATTTCGGTCACTTGCCACTTGCTCAGTACTTATGACCGCAGTAATTGTGCTGCTGCAGCTCAGTGGGGATCGTGGCCCTGTCAACAGGCAGGTTCTCTCCTCAGGGATATTGTTGTTCTCAGATAAAACCAGATAATCACTGTGATCTAGGACAAATGAGGGATGCTCATGGGCCTTCCTACCCATGGGAAGATTCACAGAACCTAAAGAGAATTGTGTATACACCAACTGTGAAGAGTTGGATTTGAATTTATGTCTCCTTAACTATGTTTGAATATGTCTGTCTATCTGTCTGTCTGTCAGTCTGTCTCTCTGTCTCTCTATATATAATGACTAAAAGCCAATGTGACTAAAAGCCAATGTGACTAAAAGCCAATGTGACTCTAAAAGGTTGAATTGAACTCTAATGTCTTCCTTTTCATAAAATGTCTCACCTTTTTCTTGCGATACCAAATGTTATTGTTCCGCTTTGAATAAATCGTAGGAGAGTTCTTACCTAATAAAAATATGAATTGATATTTTTTTCATATTATCTGATTCAGTGTTTTTTTGTTATTTATTAGACTAAAATTTGTGTTATCTTAAACCAGATATTGTCAAGGATGCCAATAATGATGGTTGTTGAGGAGTTTTACCTATTCCAAGTGGAATCTTACACGCCCATCTCATCTTAATGTTCACCTTTTTCTTTAACGCTCCTCCATTTCATCATTTGTACTGATTCATGCACATTTCAAGCTGGGATTATTTCTCCAGCTGTGGCTTCGCAAATCTCATCTCCAATACATCAACATCTAATTTGCCATTGACAGATACAGTTTCTATTTGTGGGACTCTGATGGTATATGGCGGGCTGCTTCCCCCACACATTCTCTTTCTAAATGGTTCTCCTACTGTAACACCTGCTTATCTGCGCCAAAAAATGCTGCTGACAAGATCTGGGCGGTAAACCAGATCAGCTTGCTCTGGTTACCGGTCAACCTTTCGCTCCAATGAGACACCTGGGTTGGACAAATCCAACATGTGTTCACAAGCCACAACAGACAGCCACATGCCATCAAATACCACTCTGTTAAATAGCTGAGTAGCTCAGCAATACGTGCTGACATTTATGGAATATCTCAGAAGAAATCACTTATTTTTGTGAAATATAAGATGTGGTGCACAAGCCAACCTAATATTGACAATTCCTACCGAGCAAAAAAATATCTTATAAGAAATTTCAATTTTACAGCACAAATTCTGATATGATGGTAACGGATTCAATTAAAGGCAAACCAATTTAGTGGTACTCTATATATAACCTTGTGTAAATGGACTTTATTTTTCGCAACGAGACGAGAGCGGTTCATGTGAGCCAAAGATCATGTGATATTGCAGGTTGTCTGCGGGTACCCTCTCCCGGGGTTTTACACCAATCCCAGCCCTCTATAAATGACCGTTAGTGGGTATCATGGGTATCAGGCCCTTCATGGCAGTTGATCCGTGTTGGGCACTGCTAATTACACTTCTCAGGCCATGAAGTGAAAGCAAGCAGCATCAATTTATACTTTTACAGCATCAGGTTAGAATCAGAAGGGATTGCGGAATGTACAATTCCCATAATATGTGTTTGTCTTGAATATATCAAATTTAGCTTTATAGTCTTGTTTTTCCCCATTTGGCATGTATGTTTCCGGGGTGAAATCTGTGAAATCCCAAAGAGGCTTCCTGTCCTTGCCTGAAAGAGGTCAGCTCGCCAGGTGGGCGGCTTTCAAGGTGAGGGTGCCTGTGTATGTCGCCATTTTGTCCTTCAATCTCCACTTTGGGACACAGTGCGACAAATACATCACTTCAGGACATGTAATGATGCTACAACGCGGTCGTTTACAGTGTCGTGGGACTCGTATTTGCTTCTGCGACGACGGCCCACATAATGGCGCTCTCTCAAGCCAAGCAGGCCACAAAAGTCCTCGATACATACACATAAATATGCTGCTCTACCACTAATCCTCAACAACCCACACACATATGAAGCAGAGGCAAGTGTGTGTATATCAGTAGTCCTATTGTTTAACCAGCTTGCTGTTCTCTAATTCTTCCTGTATTCAAAATTCATTTTCAAAGAGGGTGCAATGGTGCCTGAGATTTAGTATACTCATGTGGGTGAAAAAGCTTTTTGCTATATTACCTGAGTGGTAAGGGAATTCATACTTCTAAAGTGACCTTCATGTTTAGACAATAATCACCAGAGCATACATTATATTCCCTGCAACCAACTCCTGCATAATCTCCTGGGTTTTCACTCACAATTTTATGTTTGCTATGCAGTGATGTCTTGAATCTCAGTCGGAATAGTGTAGCCATAGATTGACCACATGGATTGACCCGGTATTGACCCTGTCTTGTGTAAATCAAACTGTGGGCATGTTCCACATCTCTCTGCTTGTAAAGGTGATTGGTGGACACACACATGCACATGTGTTTATGATCAAAACAACATCAAGCATTCACAGACTGAAGTAAATCCCACTGACCTTGTTCCTCTGTAAGTATCCCCATTTTATCGCTCCCAATTTACTCATAAGGTAGCCCATTTTGCCAATGCTTCCTGTTCACAAATTGAGTTTCACTCAATCTTTTACTGTGGCCCACTTTTTTATTTCCAGATTTTATATATATCGAAAAGGGGCAAATAGTAGAAACAATCATGATGACCATTTTAAGTAATGTCTAATGCAGTTTATAACATTCTTAAATGCAATTTATTTCTTAGCCATTCCTCATTGCGGATAAGTGCAATTAGGTCAATACTTTTTGTAATTATCAATGGTTTGCTGTGAAATTCAGCACATGTACTGTATTATATGTGGAATTAATAATGTATCTAATGAAGACAAACAAGAGAAAGAAAAATACTAATATTTATTTTGAAAAAATACTTACGAACATAAACAAACTTATATTAAGGATGGGGTTGTGCAATTTCTGATGTTTTGAAAAGATATCTTATGTTTGATGATACCTTGACTGACTACGCTATTTTATTCATTTTAATTACAATTGAAAGAGTGAATAACATGTTAGAATAATATGTGAACAATATGAGAAGATATCAAATGGGAACTAATGGTAAGACATGTCTCAAATGACAACGCCTTAAAGATATATTTACATGATTATATAGACAGTAGTAGGGAGCGATTTTGTATATTACCAGACTTCTCAAAGTACTGCACTAAGATACATTGGATTGATTCCTTGACAAATATACTGCATTTCCCAAGACACAAGTCCAGATGACAGAAAACAATGGTTGCAAGGTTTGTTTTCCGTTCACTGACTACTGGCTCATGTAAACACATTGTGGGGTCAGCTGTGGGGTTTGTATGGGTGGTCATTTGTGTCTGAGGCTAACGTTTATGCTTTCTCTTGGGAACGTTAGGTCGCTAGTTCAATCTCATCAGCCTTGCGAACCAATAGTCAGAAAATCTGGGAGCAGCCATTTTTTTGCAACCCAGGCCGCTCAAAAATTGACGTTATGTTTGGCGTAGAAGAGTGATGGTGCTGTCGTTGTACATGAGCCATCGTGGATACTATCGACCAACTTATTGTCACGTTCTCGATCCAAAGAGTACTCACTAGAGCGAAAATAGGAATAAAAACCATTGCCACAGGCAACTCGATGAAAGCAAGAAGCCTCTCAAAACGACTGCCACATTGGACCTTGATCTCTGAAAATATATTAACGCTAGGAATGAAATTGAATACTCACTTAGAGAGCTGATAAATGCTAATTGATAGGACAATCCTGCTGCTATGACACGCCATTGTACATGCTCTTCCACCAACCATTGTCAGTTATTTTCAATGCATTTATGTGATAGCTTCTATCTTACCATCACATGGGACCTCCCCCTTTTGAAGAATGTTTTGTATGATAATTCCATCAAGTTCAATAATGAGGGTTTAGCAATTTCCATTTTCATTTTTCTTTAGTTATGAAAATAATCCTATGTGCATTATATCTGTTATGAAGCCATATTCGTGCTGCTATCCGGTGTAATCTACATTATCGCCCATAATGTGTTGTCTTGAATTCCTATGAACACGCCAACTTGTATCTATTCACACATTTCAAGGTAGTTAATTTTAAGCATCAGACCGCTGATCTGATACTCAGGACCCTGAAATAAGCCACCTCACCTTCAAGTTTACCAGTTTTCCTATTCAGCAACTGTCATAAATTATTCAGTGCATATCAAACAAACAATGTGTATAATGTCACAATCCAAATATTTATATTAATAATATGGATGCAATTCCATCTGTATTACTTCAACATTAATCCGTCAAGCATATTCGAATATGCTTGTGAGAGGCCTGCATCTGCAATAACCTAATACACTGCAGATATTTGTGTCACATAATATAGCGCTGTATTTCTGGTTCTTAATAAACGAGGAAAGACCTAGTCTTCCCTACCAATAGCAAAGACCTGCACGAGTTTTCATCAAAATGGACATAACTAATGTCGGGAATTTGTATGACAGGCTGTGATAGCTTATTGAGAGGCCTGTTTATAAAGGTTAGGATTTAAGACAATTATGTTAGATGTGTTTCTCATATTCATACGGAACCATGTAGCTCAGCTCTCTGATACAAGTTTCAGCTCTCTCAGAAAACTTTTTTCTCTCTCTCTATGAGGAGCAGGTGATAGAAGAATCTGCTTTTCTGATCTTTCTTATTCTACACCGACTTTTGATTGTCAGATATGTGGCCTCTGTGTTGATGGGATTCGCTGATTTACACTCCTTTCACATCCACCAATTAATGTCAACATAACATGTTGTCAGCGCTGACAGTTATGCAGAGAGAGGACATCTGCAAAGAGAGAAGCTTGCAGGATTTCCGCTACAAACCATCACACCAAGATTGAATTGAATCAGCATTTCATGATCTCACCCAAATACGTTTCTTAGCCTCGTTGCGTGGTATCACTAATACACACTTAGATTTTCCAATTTTGACTTCTTTTTTTCTACGCCTCTGGAATAGGCACCTTATAAATTGAATCCTGTCTCTTCTAACCAGAGTAGTATGCAGATGAATTTTGATGCAGTTTTTATATCTACCTCTGCCTGACCCTATTGGGGCAGCCGGTTCCTATAATTGCCGGTAATCATGCGATGACCACGTGTTGCCGACCTTTTGGCCATCACTCAGGGTTTATTTCTCGCCGACCCGGTTACAGGGCTGGTGTATGGGGTCTAAACTGACCACAGCTTAGTTTAGCCACACTATATAACCTAGTATAGTCCTGCCTTATAATCCCCTCTTGAATATCTGCACCAACCAGGTGTTAAGTTTTTATTTCTATTATTCAGCATTTAATCTCTGAGCTGCTCAGGTTCTGCTAATCCCCTGACGTGATGGCCTCGTTTCTATCCACTCAAATAATTGTGTCAACAATCGCCTTTTGTTTTATGTTCTTTTTCATCACGGAGTCACGATTAGATTCGTGATTGAATGCGGAGATTTCCACATATATGCAGAAACAACGTTTTTTTTTTAAAGTTACAAACATAACTGACTGATGTAAACAGCCATTTATGTTGATCGACAAAAGGTTGGAATAAAAATTAACCAACCAAAGAGAGGGCGTAGGCCGTATTTGCCTCGAGAGAGATGAGCGCTTTATCTTTTTTAGAATACCTTCTTCCCCCTTTAAGAAACGAGCATGAATCACTCTATTGATTGGGGTGTGTTCTGACCATCTACGTGTCTCTGACCACTTATCATAGCTCAAGAGGACGATACTGAATTTGGCATTTTGGCCAGACATAAGCGTGTGATAAATATCAAATTCAAAAATACAACTGTAAGGTTTCAAATAGTTTCATCTTTTATCATGTCCCTTTCTTTTGATGTTTGTGTCTTTGGATAAAGGTAACACAGATTGGAGTATATTGGGTCTGTTGTGGCTTTTACGTGGCAAGGCCGACTTGTGGTAGTGGATCCCAATTGAAGCAGTTGCCCACAAAGCCTGCCTCTTAGGCCTTACACTGGACATTGATTGCTTCAGAAAGCCCCGCTTTGATGTGGGAATTAATTTTTGTTTGACTACATTGTTACTTTTAGAATTCTATCACCGAGTGAATAACGCTGAGGAAACATTCATGGCTGAAATCTCCAAGCGCCCTTCCTACCTTACGTTCTCCAGTAGTTTAAAAAGAACATATATTATATATTATTTCTTTATTTGAGAACCATGTATAATCTTTCTACATTTCTTACTTTCTTGGTGTTATTTGGTAGGGAAAATTAAACTATTGAACGGAATTATAAAATATCACATAGAATATATATTTATAATATTTATAACGCAATCAAGGAGCATTGTTAACCTGGCGGGACAATTGCATTGGACCTTGAATGAGTGTACCCTGTTGCCTGAGACTGACACTTTGGCCAATATATTACGTTCAGGCCGGACACAGAGATTGCCCTTTATCCGTCCATGACATCTAATTGCTGTGTTTTGGTTCAGCATTTGAGTTATTCTGGACAATCTAGTATGATTGTTTTGCGTTGCTTCATGTGGGATGATTGACATTAAGGAAACACTCGGCCGTTTTAGGCCAAATGACCTATGATGATATAGCGTGGATGGAGGATTCATACCTCTGCTACTTCTACTTGCTAAATGACCCACTTTGCTCTCTCATTCTCTACAGACAATTGCGCTGGAACGTTTAATTATATGAATTTCGCAAACGTCGATAGGGAGCTGACTGTGGGGTCTTTTATGCACCATTGTGTTTGAGCACTCATAGTTGGCATGTTAGGCCCTCCGAGGTCCAAGTAATTACTGGGCAGACTGATCACACAAGATGTGCCCTTCCACCCTATAGACTTATGCAAATATAACCACAGTTGTCACTGATGAAATAATAAATGTCATGAATACATAATTCAACATCTTGTGTGACTCACAAGCGTCTTTTAATATCTTTTATTGGAACACTGTTTGCTATCATCCATCATATCTATAAGATAATGACCACAAGGGGCGTATCAAGGATTGAGAATAAACCTCATGATTGATGTGTGGACAATATTTGTATCATTGCTTACACGTCTTCTATTATCTCGCCTATGATGCATTGGGGTGCAACTCAAAACCACTTAATAGCTGCACCTAGTATGTATGATAAACAATAATTTGTAAGTCGCATCACCAAAACAATGAATTACAGAATATCTTATGTTTTGTTCTAATAAATAAAATATTAAGATAAGAGGTTTATATAGACTAATGCAGTAATATTAATTTCAATGACTTTTGTCACATATTTTTCTCTACAAGGGATAATCATATTCTCAGTTCATTACCCACAGACTCCCTTATCTTTAACCCGAGGCAGCCTCCCAGGGACGCTGATCTGACCATTAGACAATACAAGTGACAACACACCTCCCTAGTGTCATCAGTATGCAACAGACCACTGCGGTCATACATCAAAACTGACTTTGTGAATTCAACCACTACCCAAATATGTACATCTCTTACTGCCCTACAAATGCAATATACATGTCTGTGTGTGCATGCAGTTACCTGAGTTCACTACGCACATGTCCGATCTGTTTCTGACAAGGTATTTCATCCTCGCAATAATCCAATAGTGTGATTCTGAAGTCTTTATCATATTCCAGCACCATGCAGATTCCCTTAACTGTGATCCACAAGGTACAGCCGAGTCGATAACATATTTTAATCAAACGTTTCCTTAATGTTTTTTTTTTCATAAATGAATGTTAAAGACACAACTTTGTGTACTCTCACAGATTTGAGTATCACCAGGTCTGAACGAGTGGCAAAGGATCATCGATATTTGGTATTCTGAGTTTTAAATATTTCTGTTTCTGCGAATAATGCCGTGATGCGCTACCTGAAATTGGTATGCATACAAATCATTTACCTTAATTTAACACTGATTCAAGATTAAAATATATATATAGTGACTCCGCACACAAGGTCCTCTCCAACAAAACTGCACACAGTGCCTTGTACATCATAAAAGGGGAATTATATTTCGTCGTCTGTGATATACACTATGGAAAAGTGTAAAATCTGGAATTTAATGTTGTAAAAGTTGACACTCATCTGAACTTTCCATGTATGCAGATGTAAATTTCTAACATGCAACATATATTGTGTTACAATGTCCATAAAGATAACGTGGAATTTCTATGTTGAGAGGTTTCCAGTTATTATCCAAGAAAACCTGGAAATATTCTTAGACCCGACACTGTCCAAAAGCACCTCTCCTTATGGGGTCTGTGATTAGCGATATTTCTTGGACAATGGTAGTCCTGACCTCACTTCCCACCTCTTACTGGCATGGCTATGAGTCTCCCTGTGTGGTTAAGATAGATGTGTATACAATGTCTATATTTGCTTTCTTGGCCTCCTATTTCTGATGCTTTCAATCTAATGGGCACTAAGTGATGTGAGGTGTGATCACTCTACAAACTTACCAATGCTAAGAGCTACTCCTCACATCAGTTTACACATCTTGAAAGACACACAATTGGCACCCACACTTAGTCCTTCTTCTTTATCGTCACGGTCATAATTCTATCTCTTATTTCTCAGAAACCTTTTTTTTACATTGAGCAGGTCAAGTATAAAACGTAGTAGCAGAAAAGGTTTCTGGCTCATAAACGCATATCAAATAATATGAGTAAGTTCTTTGTTATTCCTTCACTAACATACAATGAAAACAGGTAGAAGTACTGTTCATAATAACCTGACACGCCTGAATATAATTATATCTGCATACATTACCTGGCCATTGATCAAAGTACAACAAAGGGATGGTTTCTTCAATAACTTATTACTTTTTAATGGATCTGCATTGTGAAACAACCTGATACAGTATATACATCAAGTGTTTTATTCTTTCATTTCAATCTTTATACAAATTAATGTAAATCTGTTCACTGAACAAAAACTGTAAGTGATTAACAGTAAGATTTAGAAATGTTTTATAAATAAATATATTTCCCCCTGTCTACTAGTATATATTTACTGAACAGAAATATCGAGAAATAAAATGGAATAATCATCTTGGACGAAATGGAAAGTTCATGGAAATAAGATAACATTATAATTTGTCAATAGCCGTTCTATTTTCTATCCATGACAAATAATGAATTAACCAAACTTTAGAATTCTCACATACTCATGAGACATGTCGTTTAGCAGCATATAATAGTGCAAAATTGCATATATCCATATTGCTATTGTGACGCATTAAAGATGGAGAAGAGACATGATGAATAATGGCAAAATCATTCTTAACAGTAATGTCTTCCCTGATCCCTTGACAGATGAAATCATTTAGGGTGAAAAGCAATAACAGACGACGAAATTATCTATAAACGGTTAAAGGAAGGCGTTGTGAGGTGAGTGAGCGGCTACAAATGGTTAAAGCCTGGTTGACTGGGAAGCCTATTGCCAGCCCTGTCTGTTACCAGGACGCCCCTGGCCCATATATCATGCTCGCCGAATTACCTCTCAGTAAGCGGAGGCCACCACTCTCTGGCCATCAACAGACAGAAAATTCTGAATATTTTGACCCGTGTTTTGAGCTGGTATCTGTGTATTACATCAAAACCCATGTTAATATTTCAAGAGGAGTTATTGAATATGTGAAACAAAATAACCTCTCTTGAAAAATTAAGCTGTATCTAGAAAAACATCAAAGATATTTCTGAAAACGTCAGATAATATTTAATAAAGAATACGGCCCGAGGAGGGTGGTTTCTCTATGCTGTCGTGGTGAACAGCGTTGGTGTTATTGATGTTTGTCGCTGGAAGGAAATTAAAGTCTTAAAGCTATTCCTGTTCCTTGTAGAGATCTCTATTTTCTAAACCGGAGTGTAAGCTTCTGTATTGTAGTGGTAATTCAGAGCTCACAAAACCACGCAATTGGTCCTTCTCCCACTATTGCTGTAGACTGCTGGAAAGTGGTCGGGTTATTGTCCCCGTCTAACCTCTGAGAGATTGCCAACCCTGGGTAATTCTTGTACATTCCACAATGATTAGCCCTTCAGAGGCCATTTACCAAAAAAATCACCTATTTTTATCAACGCACGTCCAGTACCTTACACTTGCGCAGTCTGTGTACTGGCAGTACTATACTCTGACTGAATGCTTGATGTCTTCACTCCAGAACTAGATATTTATATTTATACATTACTCTTTTACTTTCCGTTTACCTTTCAATTCTACCTTTCTCTTCAAAATCTGGACACTTTGATATCATATATCTGGTATCACATATGTCATTCTTTCATTCCGCTACCCAGACACATTGTTGTTTTCTGCTTCATGACTGATTCATACAATTAAATGTAAAATATCATTAGTATCATACCAACTTAGGTACACGTTCCCTTATAATTCTCATTACCTATACATATATTTTTATTCTTTACAAGTGTAAAATGATACTCTTTTACACAGTTACAATTTGTTATATGCAACTCTTGTTAATGCCATTCTGACACACAAGCCAATAAAATGACATGTGGTGTTATTCACATTTATTTTTTTTCTGCACAATTTCGTCAAAACAAAATAAAAGAGTGTTTCCTGTCACAACGCATTACATGATAATTGCGCTTGGTAATCTAACATCAAAGAACATTCTTGAAGCCAGAATGTATAACTTAATGAGATCTACTGTTGGTGAGGGTTTTATGTTAAGTGATATACATAGAGGATTGATAAGAGTGGAAGTGGGGCGGGGACGTCCCGAGACTACACAGGATGAGCCCACAGGATGCCGGGAGGACATAATCCAATATAAGGAAAGAATCAATCCAAACTGACTGACTGATGATGCCCCAATCCCCATCTGAAGAACTAGCCTAGGTTTTCCCTTATAATGTTTGTTTCCTTTTGAGTAAACGTGAGTTGAAACGTGTGCTATGATGAACATTGATGAACAAGGGATAGGCCGAGAGAACTAGGGTAAGCTGAAGAGAATCTTATCATTACAAGACTAAATGACATGTACATTTATGCCAAATGTCATAATGTTATGACGTTCTCTTAAATGATGTCACCGGTGCACACCGAACTTACATAATCAAATTACAGCTAACATCGGCCAGTCTCAGGTAAAAGATATGCAATATTGATAGCAAAAAAAGATTAAGGTATTTATAGAGTTGTATAAATATATCTAAGCTATATATTTTGAGCCGGATAATGTAAACTGTTTATAAAACATGCATTAATACAAAACAACTGTGGATTTAGTTCATATCGGATTGCTGTTTCAAATTCCTTGGGACGGAAGTAAAGTTTGGGCTCCACGTATATAATAAATGTTAATACATGCTAACTTCCACAAACTCTTGTTGTTTTGATATCAAGCATTAAAGGTATATTTTAACATGCGCATATACGTATCATTACCGTCTATAGAACTAATATGTGATCAATCTGTTTAACTTTAACTAGCATTCTCTCTATTTACAATTATATATATATATATATATATATAAATATATATATATATATATATATATATATATATATATATATATATATATATATATATATATATATATATATATATATATATATATATATATATATATATATATATATATATATATATATATATATATATATATATATATATATATATATATATATATATATGTGTGTGTGTGTGTGTGTGTAAAATCGTATTTAGGATATATTCATGAGGTCTTCAAGTATGGACGCATGTCACTAGATTATGCTATAAACACAATAGTATAACATGTTATATATGGGATCAAATACCACAGCTCACATTAGGATAAGCATAAGGTCTGTAAATAGCCCGAAGCTTACAACTATGGGGCTTATATTTTACCATACAAGCATACAATTCATTAAATCCACACAAAACAACCTCCATGCACAGGATGGTATTGTGGGTTCACGAAACATGCAAGATCTATTGACAGAGTATATCAATTGTTAACTCTATAGACTTGTATTTATGGACTCTGATCACGACACCATCATCCAATATTCTGTGTATCATGAAGTCAATTTAGGTTCTGCAAGATATATCATATCGCTTGATCAGAGGGGTATGTGTCAAATGCAGAAGCAGTTTTCAGTCTTTTTGAGACCTTTGTTTCCTTTATGTTTCTTTCCACGCTTTATGAGTTTCTGTGATCCATACACTCTAATTCCTAACTTATAAAAGACTGAGTATCGATATGACTTGATAATGACACCACGAAAACCTTATAAATGTCCAAACAATGATATACCGATTTTTTCATCTTTTCCTTTGCGACCTTAGATGAAAATAATGTTTAATATTTTTTATACAATAATAGTATATTTTAATCACATTCTCTCGGCTTCAGATAATTAGCATATGTATTGTAATTGAATACGTAAAGTATGTGGCCAAACATATAACATAACATTATAATGACAAAGCCTCTGCCTAATTTTTACAAGCCAGATTATAATAGATGACAAACATTGTGATTATGAGAGACTAAGTCATAAATCGGAGAGTTGGCGGTGGGCTATATGCAGCCTCATATGAAGCTATGCAGATGAGTAATAGTATTGTCCGTATCCCATTACATAAGCCTGGGTAGGGGCACCATAATCAGTCTGTGTTGTGGTGGTGTATAAAGTAATGACAAAGGCTGATTAACAGCTAACATATTGGATGTAGGGTTTGCCCTAGGGCCGGCGATGTCTGGTACTCGGGAGGCTTGGCTGCGATACAACCAACTCACTCCTGCTTCAGGGGAAAGCCACGCCAGCTGGCACACATGTTGATACTACAGTAGTTTGTCTCCTTTATTCCATCTATTCTTTATTCTATGTATGTATGTATATATATATATATATATATATTTTTATATTTATATTAATATAGATATGTTTATAGATATATATATATATATATATATATATATATATATATATATATATATATATATATATATATATATATATATATATATATATATCTATAAACATATCTATATTAATATAAATATAAAAAAAAATTATCATTATCAGCCTAATTAACACATCCGGGTCTTAGAATAAAGAAATAGAGACTTGTCCTAATTTGTGTTGTTCCAAAGAAATGCAAGACCTCCGTGCTTGATAACCTCATAATGTTTGTCTGAGAAAGATATACAATCCAAGGTGAAAGAGCTGTGGTGTCCAGACAATGCCTCGCTTGGTATTTATGTGATTGTCTGAGGGCAGTGAGGTCGTATTACACAAGCCAGTGGTGTATGTTACATAGGCTGAGAGTTGTGCCCCTAGGTGGCACCACCCTGGCTTCAAACCATCACTGACCACGGTCGTCACCATCAGCACTTATCAACACAAAACGTCCGGCGTTTATTGCACATTTCTGTCACTAACAATTGGCATAATGGCAGTCTGTGTAGTGCCAGAGGCTGCCTTGAGAAGAACACGAAACAGACAAGCTTCTAATCTAGCCTAAAGACGTGCACTGGCAGAAACAAGATGCTGCAAGAACTGGCTTCCCCACGTCTCTTCATGTCCCAACATCTTCATCGCAATCGCAACGCGTATCTATGCACTGCATAGTAATCTCAATCCAGGTGAATAAAACACCTTCCAGAGAAGATTCCATAAATGGATGTGCTATTGCTTTATGCAGTATCTGCTGTTGCTTTTTATGAGAGATGGTTGGCTTCTTCTCTGTGGTCAAAACATATCATATCATAAAATAACACAGAGGCCAGCACTTGGCATTTATCCTTTTATCTTTATGCATAGCCAATATCTACAGCATTTACATTCGCCACATAAATGTTATATGGCTTGTTGCAGTAATGTCATAAAGCCATGTCATAACAGTCCTATATGCAAGCTTTTTATCGATAGGAAAAACTCATTTGGTGAGTGAATTATATATAAGATCGCTGAAAAGGTATAAGGAATAAACAGCGTTTTGAATGATTTTTATAAATGACCTGTGTTGTTTGGCGCAGACTAGATCAAACAAGCTACCGACTCCAGACGGTTTCTATGCAAGGTGCAGGTGGCTTTCACAGAACCTGAGATCGCCAGAAAACACCATAAAATGGATCAGCAGTCACTGGCGTGTTATACAAGGCTGTCCTATACACCATCTTCCCACCCTGTCTTGCCAATTTGTGCCCACACTTCCGCTAACAGGTGTTTTTCTTTGTCAACTCTACAATCAGCTGATTACTGCCCAGGCTACTCTGATCTATGGCCGCCAAGCTTGATGCATGGATGTGCCCTGTGCAGCAATCCAATCTCCTACAATATAATAGCTGCTGACTCTGTAAAAAACTGTAATTGAACGCATTCTTCTGTACTTAAATCTTCGCTGTTATAAAATAAATTCGCGTTTCCTACACCTTGCAAGACTTCGACATAATGATGTGGGAAGTCAATGATCTTCGCTAACAGATCTTGATCGCGGTGTTTTAGGGTATTCAATTATTATATACATCAATATTTGTGTATGTTTAGCATTGTAATTGTGACGTCATTATATCTGTCTGTACTTCTCTCTAGTTTATTCGAGTGAAACCACAATTCTACTTGGTTCAATATGAAAACTTGTATAAAAAAGACATCATTTTGCCTTGGTCTGTGAGCACTTACCCAAGTTTATTAATGTAGAATTTTTGTCATCCCCAGCATGGCCGATTCTATATTCTACCAATCATCTTGTGAACTCTCAGAAGCCCTTATAGCAGTTGACACAGCCAGTATTTCCTCCCTCCCAACCTAGAGAGCGGTCACTTTTTACACCAGTCTGTGCTTTGTGCTTTTCTTATGACTTATCATGGAAAATATAAATATTTAATGACGCCTAGTTCTATATGTGGTGCTGGATGGGTTTTACTGTGGGCCGTGGGGGTGTGGGGCCTATCTGATGCTGAGTTATTACCGGCCCAGCCACGGTACTAGCCCTGCTATGTGAGTGATAGCTATCTCCTAGCCATGTCCACGACCTGGATATCCCTCACACGATCCAAGGGCTCCATGTAGATCCAATCTGCTTTCTTGATATTTTTTGCCATATTATTTTTTTGTTGGTTTAAAAAGAGTTAGGATTGATAGAATTGACAATCTAAGAGCAGTTTGTGGATAATACCAAGCTTGTACAACCTGTGGATATCCCAACTTCACGATGCACATATTTCCAAGTCTTTAGGATCTATCTTACTCTGAAAGACATGAAAGATTCCACGATATCTACCTACAAAATGTAAAATTACTTCCATGTTTGTTTGCCGCAACAATAAAACATGCTTGTATAATGTGCATATATTATAAAAAGAAGTTTTTTTTAACATTTCTCACTTGGAATGTTTTTGGAATATACACATACAGGCAGTATGCCAGCAACTCGTGATATGATCATAACAATATTTGATCCAACCATTAGCAGACATATGCGTGAGGTCGAGGTGCTATCTAACACTGCTGTCGTTTTATGTGTTAACCTTTTTAAACTAATTAGATGAATTGAAATGGTTCCTAAGATTACTCGATGCCCTAATGGATGATGTGGAAATTGATATGATGTTTGTGCTTAATACTGCACCTAAAAGTCCAAAAAATGAAATGCTTCGCATTGTTCACAACCATTTAATATTAATTAGAAATCACAAATGGAGCACTAGTAAAAAGCTGAAAACAGTTCTCACAGAAAATGTCAAGACAGCGATTAATTAATTAATGTGGAATGAAGGTAGTTGACTCTTGTCAGATGTGCAGATGATTCAGGAGATGTCAGTCGAGGATTACATGCCATATTAGGCTTGACAAGAAAATAGGAGTGACAGTCAATTATTTCATTTCAAAAACAAGGTTGACATGACATAAGTGACTCAATGGTGGCGGCTTACAGATTCAATTGCATTGATTTTAAGTTCTGACGGTTTTGAGTTTAGTTTTTGATGGTAAAACTATCTTTTTCTTAAATGTATATTTCAATTCCACGCATAATAAACGCAATGTTTGCTACTTCTCGATTGAATATTTACTTCTGACTATTAAACCAGTGAATCATATCATTTGTGTTCCAGTGACTTTCAGATGTAATTATAAATAAAGTGTTCCAGTTTTGCTTATTAATACACCACACCCCATTATATAACATATGCAGGAACAACTTAATGCAATGAGCCCAATATTTCTGTTTTACTTGATATCTGATGGAGACGCCTATATTACAGTCTCTACAATTTCTCATTGTCTCAGATTGTCTCTTTGTATCAGATTTCATAATAATAATGTCGCAGGGCATTTTCTCGGTAATATTCAACGAAAGAGGTGTATTGAGCCAAATGATAATTAATTATATATACTGCATGTGTGTAATATAAGCATTTGTAATGACATAAACATGTAAAACATACATTCTGATCAGCTGCTTTGTCCAAGATCAAAAGATAGACATTCAGGCATGTATATGGCCAACTGTTTATATTGCTGCCAATCAGGTTTGATTGGTCTGGTTGGCACAGGTCTACAGTCTTGATGCTCTGTGTAATGTACTCCGCCATATAAAGCTGTCATCTTAGGATTGACTGCCCCATACAACACACTGTCCTGTATATTTTATTTATCAGGCTGCTAATTAGCTGCTTATGACTCAATGGGATGAAATGACGGTGACAAATATTGTGGTAGCATCACTTAATTATCCAGCAGCACCATTGCAATGTCTCTATCTTTATTATGGGTTGAGGAGAAGCAAGGCTGATGACATGGAGAATGCCTACATAATAGACTATGCTAATCATCCTCCTGCAAGTATTAATGTCAACCTACAGACGCGCTCTGCACGGTTAGCGCTATAATACAGGCTTCTGGAAGCTTGGCAGTGCTCTGATGCAAATATAAAAAGATATTGACATTTTAATATAAAATCTGTATTTGAATAAACGACTACCTGTAGTCTATGCTGCAGACCGTGATTGGTTACCCGGTTCTGGGACTATCTCTTAGGTCATATTGTAAGATAGAGAATTGTGGATATCTTTGTTGTATCAAAAAGCAGTGCCTCATGACTTGTTGTTAAAGGCCAGGGTTTCGCTTATCATGTAATTGAGACAAACCAAAAGAACAATCGCCTTTAATCTTCGAAAGGTGCTGGGCATTGAGCAACAGGTTTTTATATGATTTGATGCAGCCCAACAGTGCTGAAGTCATCACTGCTTAAAAAAAACCTCTGTATAATATCCGCATTAAGAGAATAAGAGGTCAATTATTTTAGTTTGGCTTAACTAAAATTATTCTAGGTTTGCTTTGGAAATACAATATCTCATTAAATCACTTGTACTACCGATTTAGGAACAACCTTTAAAGAATGGAGTCACCCTGCATCTCGTCTTGCAATACAAATTCTTGACAGCATCATGCATACCTAACATCCACGTTTTATGTTTTCTTTTATGTGATATTCAGAACAGACCAATTTCTGCATCAACGGAAACAAATACCTCACATCTGGGAGACATACAACTATGGCCAACAATTATACAAGATTTAATATGGCAGTAGAACAACAATATTGTGCTTGAATCCACTTGTTATTCTGTCCTGTCTCACATTCCTGCATGAATAAAGAATAAACACAGTCATAAAACTCCAAGGTTGTGCCACTCGACAATAACTTGAAATTAGAGAGCTGAGGGTATTGTTTCATAGAGTAATATCTTATTCAGGTATGAGTTATATTCTGAAATAAAAATAAGAAATTTTTGCCAAAATAGCAGCCCTTTAGTACAATGATATTATGGGGATTTAAAGACAATTTGATATCCATTATCTATTCAGTGCATATAACCGATGTCATGCTGTAATAGGGTCGGCGGGCCTACTCGCAAGTCCTTATCATCTTGTAATAAGGGGGAGGCTAAATTCCCGATAGACCAATTTCTCGTCCCTGTGACATTTTTATAGAGGGGTTTAGACACAAAGAAAATTTGGATATTGTATCAATAGATATCAATGCAATACCTACTAAACTGCTCCTTACGTAGTTTAAATCAGTAATATTTTGTTTGAATTGTCATAAACCTGACATACAATGTAAATTATATAAAGAGTGCCAAATTGTATTTATATTTGAACAAATGTTCTCAACGTGTGGAAAAGGCTTAGAGGAACAAAGTATTCATGCATAAATTGTCAATTCTAACATTATTTATAATATTCATTTATATTGCACTACCAAAATCAATGACATATTTTACATGGACGTAATAAGGTATTATGCTTATAATATATTCATGATAAAACATACAACTTTTGTTACACAACTCAGGCAGTGCAGAGTATTGATTTGGAAACAGGCTAAATGTCGGTGTTAAAGTCATGACATGAACCTATGGTTGGTTCTTTAATTTATTTTTAAATATCCCATGCAAACGATTTAGCCACATTTCCAGTTCTTCCCTGTCTATATCGTGCTGTCCTATTGGCAATGCTTTTACAACAAGGTTGCCTGCATTTAACATTTTGAGAAAAAAAATCTTAACCTGTTTATAATATTAAAATTTTTATTATTACTCAGATAAAAATCTATATGTGTCCTATGAACACATATTGATCATACTAGGTAAAGAAAATAAATGCAGATGTCACAATATATGTCGGATATCTCATATAAAATTTATTATCTAAGTGGGCAGAGCTTCTTTTCTTAAAATACATCTAATGTTTTGGGTGCTCCACAGATATAGATCAAGAGTTAGAAATAGATCAAGAGTCCTGTATATTCCACACTGCACAGAGAGCTGAACTATCATCACAAATTAACCGCATGCATGTATATATGGACCTACTGTCACAGTGTATTGCCATAAAGTATTGGGCTGTGACACTGTTCAATCGATATTTATTACAGCATAAAGCTGTGTTGTCTCGAGTTCAGTATATTAAAATGACAATAAAAAAGAAGGATGTGCACAAAAAGCACGAGAGACTCAGAGGGGATGTCCAAGCAAACAGGGTTACTTATTGGAGATATATCGTCTGGAGCAGCGCAATTTGGCTGTCTGCCCTTGCCCCAGTCTTACCTCCGGTCATTGATCACAAGTTCCATATCAGGAAGGTGTATTGGGGCATTGTTTCACTTAATGGTCTGCAAGGAGTGGCACATATTGGTCAGTCACACTTCTTTGCTTACCATCTCTGCTCCCTAAAATATGTTATTTTATGAGATATTTGAGTTATTGAGTATAACTTGTATATATATGTATATATATATATGTATATATATATATATATAAATATATATATAAATAAATATATATATAAATATATATATATATTTATATATATATATATATACATATATATTCTATATCAACGTGAAGCACGTCAAATAAAGCTTTTCTGTCTTGTATGTATACTAACAGTAGGGTTTCCCTCCCCTATTACACAAGTGATTCTCCTCTCACCCTTACTACGTGAGCATTCAGGCACATCAATGCGCCCAGCCTACGCCTACCAACCCAAGACAGCCTTAATAATTTAGACAAAACATAAAGTTAATAAGTATCAAATGGGGAATCTGCCATGCAAGGCCTTCATTATTGGGTTCCCGATGGGGGACTTGGACCGGCCATTGAGTATGGGGTGCATGCACGTGGAACCTAGCCCTGGGCAGTAAGTCTGAACTGTACCTATCAAACCCTTCAGCCATGTCGCCGTAATGCGTGCGCAGAATTAAGATGGTGGATTACCCACTTCCGGCTTGGTAATGATGGCCATTTTGCTTGATCTACAGGTGGGGGTTAAACTAAACCTTTAAACTTCCATTATATGTGATTAATCAGGCAGGACATGTAGCTCTTGTTTTACACCAACACCGAGTCTCATCAGAGGAAGTTTATGGAAGGACCAGTTGCCTTATTACACGGTGATATACATAGCTGACTTAGACCCTAAACCTGGACTGAATTAGGATTCTTGGAGGATAAACGGATTAACATTCAGTTAAACTTATCTTGAGAAAATGGAAAACTCTCTACATATCCTTCTGTATTTGGTCACATTTAAAGACCTCTGATTTATGTTCCAACCCCGAGTTCCAAATCAATCTAACTCAACCTTAAATCTAGGTCAGACTCAACTAATGGATCAATCACTATTCATTGCTACCTTGAGAATTGCATGGAATAATTAATGTGTTGGTCTGTCCTTGTCACAGTAGACTATACCTTGGTTGATTTATCATTCTATTAAAAAGGTTACTCATGATGTAATATTATCAGTTGCTGATATAGAATACATATATTTATTAAAGTAAAAAGTGGCATTGTCTATTTACATTCAAACATTCCAGACGTATCCCATAGAAGCTGTAACAAAAGGGATTCTTCCTCCTCTGCCAATCACTACCTCACAGACAGAGCAGTCTTGCAATCTAAGCATTTTATATCCATTTCTACTCAGGGCAATATCGATTGTTCATGGTCTATGAAAGTTGAGTTTCAAATTGGTCTGTAAGAAGTAATTATCTTGAGTACATACCCCTGAGGTTAGACAAATGTTAGGAATCAAGACACATTCCATTTCTCATGCCGATATTTATTGTAGTACTTGAATACGAGACTGCTTGCCTCACACCAAATATATGAAGTCGAGATGAAAAAGCGGTTTTTTTCGATGAATAAGGTATAGATACAGTGGGGTGAATAGATGGCTGGGTTATTTGGACTTGATGGATCAGTATCTGCAAAGGCCTGGTGGACTGACACTCCTGCCCAACTGTCTGTGTTGTGGTGTAGATGGATGGTAGCCCACCTTTGACATACTGGAGAGGGTGTTTATCTTTACTTACCACAAGCACTCTATGAATTTACAATGAGTGCGCTACAAACCTCATACATGCATACTGCCCTACTGCAAAGGCCATAAGCCGTGCGCAGAATATAGTCCTGTGATGTTACACACACACATATTTCCATATGTGGCAAAGTGCAGGCTGGACAAAGTTGATATGACCGGCAAAAGAACTTCCAAGGACCTTGTAAGTTGCTGTAAGACAAACATAACTGTCGGAGAAGATGAAGTGGCCATGAGAAGAGCGGTGGCGACAGGACGCTTAGGTATAACACAAAGGTATGCATGTTGTGGGCAGTGCAACGTACCGTGCGGATTTTACCCCAAGCTTGGCACACACACCCTGTCTTGGTCCTCCGAGATAAATGTCTGCCCCCCACTTCCCATCTCTTTGTCTGAAGAGCACCGAACAAGTGTAATCGGACATGCGAGACTTGCAATAAATAGTCAGGTTGCATGTACTGATTTTAGACATTGGTTGACATGGTTACCATTGTTCAGTCCCATTGTTCTGGGCATTCTCTCTTTCCCCTGCTTTGCAAGCGAACGATTCACATGTCCGTGCGGGGAAGTGTTATTTTTATAATGTCTAAGTCAAAGCCTAATAATTAGGTGACTAAAAGAAATCTGTAATATCCTAAAAACAATTGGCACTCCGCCATTACGGAAAAGAAAGCATTATATATATATATATATATATATATATATAAAACAAACACAAATATTATCAAGACTATGTTTTACAATAACCATCATCATCATAGTATTATTATCATATCATATTTTATCTTATAAAATCGCCTAATAAAAACCCAGATGTCATTAAAATAATGTTTCCTGTCCATTCCGAACAGTTATATAGTGGTATCCATTCATATAGACATATATGATAATTGAAACTGCGCCAGTGACCTTTAATTTTTCATATGCTTTTATTGTTCCGGATGTCTACATCAATATGTCAACTGTTGGGTTCAGGCTTCACAATATAACCTGAACAAAACCCATTATCAATATATTAGTCAGCACTGAATATTGGCATGGTATATACATTTTGACATGTAGCATTGCAAACCATCATCTCCACTTCTATTGACATATTCAACGATATTGCACAAGATGTATTTTTCTGTCATATTCTATTTTGAAATATCAATTTAAAGATCGTTGCAGTGTGGCAGGAACAAGTTGAGATTTCATCGTTAAAGAAAGAAAGAAAACATCATATAATATATGACTTTTTCAAAGAAACAGCGATCAGTATCACATTGACATCATTGGAGACCTGTTGGGAGGCAGGAAGAAGGTTTATTAATATCTGAGTGGTTGTGTTTCCATAACCAATCTGACAAGTCTATCTTTGGTTATATGTTCCTAAAATTGCCTTCAAAAGAGCAATATGATAAGGTTCTTATTATCAAGCAGTGTTTAAGTAATATATTAAAAGAAAAATTTCAATTAATCAAGTGGTGTATGTGGAATAATTATTCCATAGCGAACAGTGTTTTTACCTCAGAGTAATCACATAATTAGAGGTAGCAATCAATATGTTGAGTGTATATCTGTTGTCTCATATATTTATTTTTTGTAATATACGATTGGGTCATGAGATTATTCTATTTCGTGTGAAACAAAGAAACTTGACATTTTCTTTTTATTGATTAAAAATATGAACTGACTTGGGTAAAAATAACTTAATATATCAAGTCTGACTCATACAAGTACAACAAATTTGATTAATTTGATTAAACAAATGATTTTACCTTGCAAAATGTCATGCTATTGTTATCATGCCAAACAAAAAATCCCATATTTAAATATAAAGTCCAATTAGTAACAAGTGAACAAAAAGGTAATCATGATAACAATGACAAATGCTCGATCAAAACTTCCACTGAAATATTTTTACTCAAACATAAAATACCAAGCAGAGAACAAATGGAATAAAGTGTTAATTACTGATAGTTTGGTAGCGCAGAGGATCAATCAATAGTTTCCATCATGTTTCTACTGTATTGAGGCCTCATGGGTAGGTTGTACCACTCACCCTGTCGGCAGGGGCATCAAATATTTATGTAAATGAGGGTGATAATAAATCATTTGGGTAGTCATTGGGCTGGTAGGAAAAACAATACATTTTATTCTAAAAACGATGCAAGGGGGTTACTTTGAATGATATCCAAAATATGTGAGTTATTCAAGATTATTCAATTTGTTGCATTGCTATTAATTACATAGTTGGTTCCAATAAAATTGTATCATTGTAATGATAACCGGAAATAAATGAAGATGAAATTAGCAGTGGTAAATATCTGTCTGGAATACGTGTCTTGGTTTGATTAGGGATACAAAAAAGCCAGTTGAAGATATATCATCATGGTATAAGATGTGGGTCATTCTAGTCGATGAGGGAATACAAATGCTGATGTGGGATAGTTCACACTCTGAGAGATTGATGTGATTAGAAGTCATGTAAGAATCCGTCAAATAACTAATGGAAGAGAAAGGAATAGCAAATCTCAAGGATTGCATCCCTAATTGATCTGCAAGGCCGGCTTTGCAATCACAAATATCATTTTTTGTTATCTTATATTTATGCATGTCCATGAATATTTTAACAGCAATACACCAAATAATCAATGTTGATTTCGGTATGATACTTCGATTTTCCCAAAAGGAAAAAAAGAAATCTGAATGTGCAGGGGAAGGTTTTTATTAAACTGTTCATGCATAACCGCATGATATAGTGTTGTGTAAAAACATACCGAGCCCTATTATCATTGTTCTTTAGTGCTATGAAGTCATTTTCACTTAACTTTGAATTCTAATAAGATTTCCTTTTCAAAACAGTCCAGGAGTGATGCCTCGTAAACCTTCTTCCTATTTGGTAGATCATTTTCTTTAACGAAGCAACAAAGCCTTTGTTTTTCAGTGAACTTTTTTGTTGTTAAGGCTTTGCATACATTCATTATGCTGATGTCTTGCCTCCAGTTTTGATGGCCTATCCTATACGCTGGCAACCCTGCAGGCGGCCTGGCAAACCAACATTATCATTGTCTGTTGCATGAGGTTGGATCAAAGTTTTTCTTCTCTTTCAACTTAATTTGATCGTGTTTCAGTATAATTGAAACGTGTCTGTAGTGGTTTTCATGCTAACAATAAACACGGCCAATGTCATGGACTGCTTTGCTTACTTTGACAAAGAAGAAACACTTCCTGCCACCCCCAATACCACACAATATTATTGACTCTCTCTTTGCTACAAGCCAACCTATTTTTCTCACATATTATTTCAAGGATCAATAATATATTTCATTTTCTGAAAACGCAAACACAGAATTATTTGTATGTGCCTTTTCGTGCTTTCAATAGAAATGTAATCTTAACAGTAAAGCATGTTTATTAATGTTGATATCGTTCTCATTTAAGCCAGTGCTCCACGCCTGGTTATCAAAGACAGTGGTTTGTGTTACTATATCCATGTACTAATGATAAAAAGATCTCCAGTCACTCTTTGAAAAGAGTAGGGCATTAAAAACCCCAGTGACAAACTTCTACTGAAATAAATGTAGCCGAAACTGTGTTGAAATTTCGTTACTACAAATATATTAAATAAAAAATCTCATATTGATATCGTCATCCTCACTTTCAGGTAAATATCATAGCAAATTTACACAAGGTGACAATATAGATTAATCTAAATTCCAGATAGCTCATCCATTCCACTGTGCATGCACATTTAGCAAACGTAACATGTGATTGCCCAGTCCAAAATATGGCTTCCCTTTTTATTATCAGGTCACATTTACTGTTGTTTTTTTTTAATAATGTGAACATAAATTTTACAGACTACCAAAGTTAAATCAAGTTAAATTGGTGGTTGTATTGATAGTTAAATGATACGCTGATTTTCATATTTAATTAATTAGATGTTTACATCCGATTCAAGACAATATCTGACCTTTACAAATGTTCACTACAATCTGTAATCCTGTCATCCACTTTCAAGTGTGGAAAATATGATTGGTAATTTTGAAGTGTTTTGTCATTCACATCAAATTTCACCTCGGGGAGGTCTTTACTTATTCATCTTTCAATATTTATTCATGTTTTCAGCAATGAATTATACTATTTGAAATTGATTTGATCCGATTCCCAAATGGCTGCCATTTGTTTGCAATCTATCCACGCATTCCGGTTCAGATATAGTCAGGGGAGGTAGCCAATGAGCGTCGGCTTCTGAAGATTGAGATTTAGTGTTCACTTTTACAATACTGTTGACAGCTAAAATGAACTACTGTGGGATTTTGCCACATGTGCACGCATGAAAGTCAACGACCTTGACATAGCCACCATTTATCACTTTCATCTCGTTCATACATTTCTATCCTGTCACGTCCGATTCCTGATCTGTGGCAAAAAAAAATCACCAACAAGGAAGCACAGAAGTGGAAAATATCGATTGGATATAATTTTGTTTGGTTTTAGTGTTCATATATACCTTTCCATGTACAACCATGACATAAAGATATTTGAGTGGGCAAAACTCCAAAGGGAAGGATTGGCCATTGTCTGCCTGGCTAGTCTGTGTCTTGTTTGTTATGTGGAGGATTAAAGCCTTGAAGTCTTTCAGAGCAAAACTGACAGCAACCAGAGAAGTACACAAACTGTGGAGATGATTATTGTCAGGGATGACATGACTTAGCTGCAGGGCTATTCCTTGTGGTGTTCACCGCATGCACTTTGCCATTATCAACCTCCCTGTCCCCTGCCGCAAACCATGACGTAACTTGCTCCATGGTACAACATATACACGTGGCTTTTGCGACATCATACATTTGTGACCTCACACATATGAGGCAGATTTGCCACTAGAGGGCGATCTCGCCTGAATAGCTTACAATATACTTGCTTTCTTAAAAAAGATATAACATGTATTTTATTTTGTTCTTTTTTGTTCTCAGGTGTGATCCGAGATGGTAATGAGAATATCGTGTGACAGACATTTAGTGCTGTCTCAGAATGTTTGTGATTTCCCGGTTTACAGATGATATATGTGTCCTCTGACAGGGTCAATGAAAAGAGATTGTCATTACAGTCAGAGCTGAGATAATCGATGTTTAATGAATTGATATTGAAAAATCGCACCAAAAGTGCTTTCTTGATACATTTTGCTGATTTTATGCACTGTTTATACCTTGTGCTCTGTGCTTTTTAATGCATTGTGCATACATGAACTGAATACAATGCTCTCATTTGATGTATTGTGCCTAATTGATGTGCTGTGCCAACTTGATGTACTATGCCTATTTGATGCATCGTGAATGCTTGATGCACTGTTCCTGCCTGTGCCTATTTGATGCACTGTGCCTACTTGATGCACTGTGCCTACTTGATGCACTGTGCCTGTTTGATGCATTGTGTTTACCTGATGTACTGTGCCTATTTGATGCACTGTGCCTACTTGATGCACTGTGCCTGTTTGATGCATTGTACCTATTTGATGAATTGTGTTTACCTGATGTACTGTGCCTGTTTGATACATTGTACCTACTGAATGTACCGTAATTAATCCTAACTCCACCGACTTTGATTATTTTATGTACTGTGCTCAGTTCATGCGCTGTGCCCTTTTTTCTGATCCTTCAGATCTTCTTTCTAAGGAGAAGTCTATTTGTATGATAAATGTTTGCACTAATATCCCAGTTGTATTTTGATCAATTTTCTGAATGTATGAGTCAGTATGTAATATATAGTATGTTAGGGGCAGCAGTGAATCCCTGGCTATTTTAGTCAACTTCGCCCTTTATTACAACTAGCCTAGCCGTTCCAAACCCAAAGAAACATGTCCAGAAAATGTGCTCCTCGACCCTTGTCGAATTTGTCAAACATCCGTTGCTACTAGCGATATTTCCGATGCCCCAACAGGTTTATGTTCCCCTCAAACACTTTTCATAATGGCAGTTATCTGTAGAACATTCCATCCTCCCTGCTTCAGTGCCTCTCCAACAGGGAACAGGCAAAGTGCATCATGGGAGTGCCATTCCTTCCGGGTTTACGACAAACAGCTGCCATAAACCAACTCAATTTTCCCGCTTTTTCAAACCATTATCGCTATAACTTTCACAAGATTTGTACCAAACTAGTTTAAAACAATAAAGCAAAGTACAGAAATTGATTGCAAAATGAAAAGGAATAGCTGTATTAGAGCCATTTCACTTGGGTAATATAACTATGATTTCTACAAGGCCCTTATGTAGCTTTGATAAACAAGATAATTTGCACCTTGTCTGCATATTTCACACTCGATGTAGTCTGCTGTTGTAACATGTATCTTTTATGATATTGGACCCCTCTGATATGCCCTTTATGGTAATTGTGCTCTGTCTACCATGTGGCGCTTGCCATGCTCGCATCAACCACAAATCCGACAAAATCACGACAAACTTTATTATTTCAACATACTTATCTTACTTTTCCACAAACGCATATCCCACCGATCACGTCTGACAGACTTTATTGAAAAATTGTATCACAATCATCGCATGATGGTGAGAAATGATAACAATAAAGGCGAGGATTTCTGCCCCAGTGGCGGCCATAGGATGAAAGCATTTGTCGACACATGGCGACTTATTGCGGGTTGCGTGTGGCAATCATAGCGCGATGGAAAACAATGGGAACGCTGGCGCCCATCTGATAGAACACAGCATGGCCTTTCCACATAACTCCACATGGTTGAATATAACGTCGATTCGTGTCAGAGCATTTTATAAAGCTTTTGTCATACACACAGCAATTCGGTTTGAATTATCAAAAGTGATGTCGCACGTGACATTTTTGGATCCTGGAGCCATCCCCCATCCATGACGAGGTTACTGAGACCGCCCCTGATTTTTAGTGACATCGACATATTAATGACAATGATGATGATGATTTATAATGGACGATAAATTAGATATACATCTTATCAGATGTTAAAATTAGAAAATTAACTTTTCTCGTCAATAGATTCTTTTCATGAGGTCCGTTTAATTTGGTGTCATAGACATTAGGTTGACAGAACCTTATTAGTGATTAAACTCTGTACCCTGGAACTTGTGAAGCACCAATGCATTTCTTGCACACTTTGTTACCCACGTTTGTGAAATTGCCCCTGTTGAATAACCGGTGCTGTACCATGTGGGAGATGTGAACAATATTAACACACGTTCCAAATCTTGAATGATGACAAGGATGATGACAAGGCTTGGTGTCTCTGTAAACATATATATATATATATATATATATATATATATATATATATATATATATATATATATATATATATATATATATATATATATATATATATATATATATATAAGAGAATATATACTGGGTGTAAATTATTAACTAATTCCATACTCTGGCATCAGCATACTGAAGCGAATCTCCGTATAATTCTGTTGTTAGTTTTAATTAAAACTAGCTTGAATATCATAATAGTTGAACAATAATCATTCTGTTATCAAAACAAGACCCTGCTTTGTTTTCTGTATCTAATTAGCTATGAGTGTTTGCAGATCTACTAATTAATTAAGAACATTAGGTAAATAGCACTAAGCAATTTGTCCGCAACTTTTATAGCAGGATAAGTTTGGAGGCAAGATTAGGCCTTGATTGGCGGCAAACCTGTCACTTCACACTGAGGAAATTTACTATCTCATCTTAAGCTGACTTGATGACCGAATAGATCTAATTAAAACCTGTATCTACTTTAATTAAGGTACAATTGAGCCATAATTATACCCCTCTCTTCTTAAAAAAAACATGCATGTATAGCTTCCTTGGCTTTCTGCTTTCATAAATTGACATGACAAGGGTTTATAATTGCGGAACTGATCACAGTTCTAATGAACAGTCTGCGAAAAGTTAGAAATAATGAGAGGCGCATTAGTAATGTTAATCATTGAGCCACTGCAAGCCTGGTGTGAGGAGGGTTCATGATAGTGGTAAATTATAACATTGTCTCTGCTATGGCATTCATCATCATCGCTTGCCAACATGTAGTTGTGTGTATCTGGTAACATGCATGTTGACATTTTAAGGAAAATATTAATATTCCCCTGAATCATCAATTATAAAATGGAAAATTAATTCACCTCGGATAAAATCACAAATAACTAATTTTGGGAGACAAACATGTAATGTTCTAAAGCTAACTTTTTAAAAGTAAGTCCCTATTTAGAAATATGATATGTTTTGAAAATTTTCATTTGGTTATATATTATCTTGCAGTATACTATATTTGAAAAAATACATCAGATATTGTAATATGATATCCGATTAACTTATTAAATCAATCAAAAAACACATTCTGTAAAATTAATTGCACACACCCGATATTGGAATAAACTGAGGCAGATTGTTCAAGAAATCGATTTACGATATGTCAGGTTATATCCGAAATTTATAATTCAAAACAAGTTGGTTCTGGAAAAATGGTTAAAATCCAATATCCCTGGCAGCATGCGACGATTATAAGTGCCTTTTAAATAGGGTATGGATCAAATATTACGCATGCATTCAGGACAGGATATTTGATATTAAACTTGACAAAATGTTTAATCATGCCACGTCAAAGGACAAGATCAAAGGACCCAGTTAATATTTCAAAGTAAATATTGAATAAATAATGCCGATGTTTAATGATGACCTATAATTTTAAAGTACAAATAATGTCATAATAATTAGCCAAGCTTTCATGGTAGTATGATCATTTTTACTTGAAGTATTGCATTCTTTATGTATTTATCCTATGGGCGTGTGTTGGCTGAAGGCAGTGTTAAATGAAGCTGCAACATGGACGCATATGTCAACCTAGGGCACCGGGTGAACTTGTTACATCCTATTCAAACTTTTTTTTCAAAGCTGGTTCTAATTTAAGATTATCACTGACAACCAATACTACCCCCACACCCGCACCCCCCTCCAAAATAAATAAAAGAAAAGAAATACAGTATATATGTTAGAATATTATTCTGAAATAAAATACATGGGACATGGTGACATGTTCAAATTTGATATTTTTGAAAAGCATATCTTCATATTTTGTCGCTGTAAGACATTGCTGTGTATGCCAATCCGGTGTATATACTTTGATGTGGAGAGAATGCACACATATGTCACCTGCCACATTGAGCTCAGTCTCCCCCGAAGGTACCCATTCCACCTCCCTTAACTCAATTTAAACACTCCCGACAGAGCCACAAATGATGGCTTTTTAATTATCTTGATGCCACCCCCCACCTGGAGTTGTCAAAGCCACAGTTTCTGCCTCGTAACACTTGCTTTAATTGATCAAGGCAATGAGAAAGAGCCCTTCTGTAATTAAAAATGACTTATGTCTCAGTGGCTGAGTGTCAACTGTCATTGTCATAGCCATTCTACCAAATTATCCTCCAAGTTCTTCATTATTCTTTTGCTTCAATTTTCGCCCAATTCTCTGCTCAATTGGCGGCCTTACTTCACTGTCATTATGATGTATGGAGTTCCCTCCAAATTAATGATGCATTATGGTGCAAGGCAAACATAATGTTAGACTTAATTATCACTTCCTTTGTTTTATGATAATATTATCCCAAGGAATGTTCAATGTCAAGTCGTTTCATTCCATCGGGCTGTGAGAACAAAGAGTTTCATATGGTGTATTTTAGAACTGCAGCCATGCACCCGTGGATGATTAGACCGTTAACTATTTAGGGGGGTAAAGAGCGGTTTAACTTATATTCTTAACTTGACTATCACAATGAAATATATCATCCTTTGACCATTCTAGGCGAGACGGTTTCTAAAAATGTTCCATATTTTTAATAAACATTTATAGTCACGTGACAGTATATCTTCCAATAGAATTTCAGCCATTCCGAAGCCCGCGTTCAGACTCCATAACAAGCGGCATTGGCTTGTACTAATTAATGCCTGTGGTGTATTTGGAGATCAACTCAGGCTCTGGACATGCACAACCCTACACCGGAGTGGACAATAAATCTTGTAACAGCAACTTATTGACTGTTTGGAGAGGTTTTGTCTGGTTCATAATAGAGCCACTGAGTACTGGAGGATATATTAGGCTTATCCCCCCTCGGGCTTGATTCCCTCTTGGTTGTCCCTCACTTGGAACTATGGAAAAGAAAATCAGGCGGGTTGGACAAAGGGCAACTAGCACCCCCTATGTTCTGATGAGATATAGATTGTTCTTATTCAGGTCTTTGACAGTTCAATGTCCTGCCACTGTGTGACATAATCTCATTCACAGAAATTTAATAAGACGGCTTTAGAAATACGAGAATATTAAAAGAAACTTTTGTTTGTTGGTATCTTGCTGATGCTTGCATTATGAACGCAGTTTTTATTATTTATGTGTTATTCTGCACATTTAATATCCGATTCAACACAAACATCTAATATTAAACGCCTGCCTCGCTTGCATGTTATCTAGGTGTAAACATATATCGGAAAAAAATTAAAGATTGAAATGTCAAAGGAATTGGCCGAGTTTTGTGCACTAAATTCACCCCTTCCAACTGCATGAAACTAATTGAGGTACATCATATACTGATGCAGCCAAGCACATCCGATGTAATATGAGCATAAATGATAAATGCTATTGATGAATTGTGCATTAGACTTGTCACGCTATGGCCAAAGTACAGGCCCAATACAAAATGCATTTACTAAAGTCATGGGCGCTCAGAAACATATTGGTCTATGGGAATGCAATGTGTTTTATAACAATGAATACATAAATGTCATGTTTGCTAATGTGTGAGTGTCAGAGATCACGGATTTAAATTCCATCCTGCGATATATCGATAATATCATCAGTCTTTGTGCCTGAGCTTTTATGGGAGATATAAATGCACGAAAATGGACAAAATCATCAGAAGCTGACAAGAACTTAAGGTTAAATGAGTGGGAGATTTGCCTCGAGGTGTGACTGAGTACCCGAGATAGTATATGGAAAATTATGGTCCCAGAGAAGCAACAATTATGCGAAGAGCCCTAAATCTAAAACGCGGTAAAAAATCAATCATTCCTCAACGATAATTATAAAGGCTTTTAAAAGTATGCTGAGTACTAATAGAAGCACCTACCCGTGTTTTCCTTACTAGGTGTGGGCCTAATCCGCTCAACTTGGGAAGTAATGCTAAATCCCATTGAACACTAATCATGTGTGCCGAAACCAGGGGGCGCTTCAGTGAGCGGACTTATCCCATAATCCATTGCCAAAGCGGAAATAAAACTGCCAGCAACTGCGACTTTTCAGTGCTCACAACATGACTTGTGGTGAGTTTTTTTTTTAAACTGGGACTGTAGTCGCTTTACACATGTGCTTGATGAGTTCCTTGATGTAACTATGGAGATATATAGAGATAGAAAAGTCCAATGCTGTTCTTCATCTAAAGTCCTCTTGCTGAGAAAACTGCGTTTTAAAACTCTGGTTAGTGAGAGCGTTATAGATGAGAACAAAGTTGGGAAAGTGGCAGTTGTTGGGCGTGATAGGGGAACAGTAATGGCTTGTAGGTGCGTGTAGTCAGCCTGCGTGCCAGCCCAGCTATAGGCGGCTACGCAGGGCCTTTCCAGTGACTGAGTCAGAGCGAGGCAAGCCCAGCAACCATCCACCATATCACCCCGCCGCGAGCCGTGAATTATTAGGCCCTACCCCGCACCTGCCGGCGTAGCCCACGAAGCCTCGGCAGCGGAAGTCTAGATTGATCATATTGACTGACATTGTGCGTGAAGACAAAACCATATTCCATGTTCTATGGATGCCCAGAGTAAATGTTGTTCTGTGGTTGGCGGGGAAATTGCAGTCAGGCAGGTTTGTCATTGATGTCTGACGTTTGCATTGTATCTATCCAGAATCCAGCCTCCCGCTCACAAGCCCACTAAATTAATTGGCCAACTCCACAAACACAGCTCAACTTGTGCAAAGATACTCTATTAATAAATTAGATAAGGCAATTTGGAAGGGTTGCAAAGCCGCGCGGCATTGCTTGCAGGAGATGAGGATCTGAGTGGTATACGTAGTAGCTGCTGGGACTCAACACTGATCAATCTGCCAGATCAATTCACTGTCAATAGTTACTTTGCTGGTAATAACCTTATGTTTGTGACAGTATTGACACCGCATGATAACCCCTTATCTACTTCCAACATTTGTTTTGGCACCATGTGGTACTAAACGCCAATTTGCAAACGCAGAACAATCAGGAAATGTGTCCGCCGCATCAGCAGCTTCACAGATAGACAATTATAACTAAAATAACAGCGCTTCGCTGTTTAGCTTTTTGATTAAATCTTGGAATAAGGACCCTCCTCAGCGATCAAATAACATAGGCTGAATACGAGACCTGAGATTAGTCATTTTAATAAACTTTCTGTTTCATTATTTTTGTTGTTGTATATTCTACAAAACATTATTTTTTTATGTTTCCCTTAACCTCAAAGAAGGAATGATAAAAAATGCAACAAATACTTTTGGTGAGTGACTATATTACTTGCTAAACAAGCTAATAAAGCTGTTGGAACTGGAAGAAAATCACTGAAGTGAGTTGTAGAAACTGAAGTACTACATATGAAATGCTGTGCTGTAGCAATTGTTGTAATGCGCTTCTTTCATAGACAGGAACGCCCCCTAGAGACACTTATGGCCATACTAAAAGAAAACATTAAGCAGACACGAGACGATAAACTGTAATAGTCAGACAGCCATGGGCTTTATTTGGTTTTGTGTTGATGACGGCCGACACAGGGCCACTTCAAGCTTTACCGACTTATGTGCTGAAGGATAATGTTCTCAGAAAGCAACAGATAGTATGTCCCACAGAGACCTATTTGGCGTTTATATGAGTTATAACTGCAAGCAGCCCGCGCCCTCTAGGGACGAGAAGTGAACGTGAAATAGACAGCAATCCTAGTGTGATCCAACAGACTGGTTGCCATCGTCTTATCTGCTGTCATGTCTTGTAAAAAGCGATCGGGCACCTATCCGTGCATTTCTCAAATAAATGGTAAGAAAGTGTCAAACACAACATGTTTTTTCAATCCTTTACGCCGCGGTTTGTCTTATTAATGTAAATCTGTTTTTTTTTCAGTAAAAATTGCTATTCATTCTCATTTGTTATTTCATATTTATTCAAGGACCTTTTTGTCCTTTATGGCAAAGACCCCAAAAAGAAATTCAATGTCCATTTAGGTGTAGCCGTGGGGAGGTTTTAGCCAGCTTAAATTTAGATATCTATAGATCTTAAAGATTCAATTTTACAGTATGAGATCAAACATAATTTCAAACATAGAGAGCTTCAAACACAATGGTCCCATCAAACTGTTATTTGGTTCGTAGAAACAACAAGGCTACATTCAAGCTAAAATAGTTCATAAAGTTCCTACCATTTGCCACCCCTTAACAAGACACTCCACCACAAGGATTTTTTTCATTGAGATAACTTACGAAGAAAATACGAGTATACATGGCAAATTAAATATTTAAATTGTGGTTATTGCATGGCTTAGTCATATTTGCCACTTACCATGTGGTCGCATTTCATACACTTATCAAAGAAAGCGATGACAAATTTAACAGATAACACACCCAGACCAGAATGCAAATTGTGTTCTTGATCACTAACATTAATAAAAAATACCGATAATGCTCTAGAAGTGAGAAGATAATAAATGAATATGTAGCATGGTCTGGTCGATTTGACCGACCGAGATGAACTATGCATTGAGGGGCCCTGATAGGCGTAATGTAGATGATGACATTAATACCCATGTTACGTGCTGCCTGGTATTAAAATGATCCGAGGCTAGGAAAAACCTGGATGTAATAAGCCTTAACACCATTTTCACATTTAACTTGACTGCGGTTTGGCGGTCATTTCCAAAGACCGAATGTTTCTGCAGTTGAACATCTGCATAAAATCAACCACCTCTATGGAGTGGCAACTCTCCCAATTAAATGGCAATGAATTTTCAATGTGTTTATTGAGTAAAGGGAGCAATCCAATAAAATGGTTCGCAAACAAAAACACCGCCCTTCTGAAAAATGATCGATGGAGGCAAGACATTGAGATGGAGACTAAGTTCCATATAAGAATTAATAACATGGCAAAGAGTAAGTCTTTTCTACCACTTGTTCACTCATTGTACGGTCAGAATGAAAAACATTCACAAAAAATCATTGATTTTTTTGTGTGTACTAGATCACCCTGAATCCTTGCACAGCCTTTTCTATCATAATTATTAGTATATCATGTCTGGTAATTTCTCAAGAGATGATGAAGCAAGAAACTGGAGAAAGCCGGAGAGACGCGTAAGCCAGTGATGTGTACTTTGAGAAGATTCCGTGAACGATATGGCAATCAAGAGGCACGTCCTTGGAAAGCCGAGGTCTGTCAAGTCCTATCTTAGTCCATCCACTCCCATTCTATCGAGGAGTATTTAGAGCCGGGTTAGGATCTGTGCAAACCTCTAAACGACGTCTCTTCGGCTTGTTTCTTGGCAGTGAATGTTTGCATGGTGAGCTACCACTTCTTACCCTCAAGCTGGATACCATCGTCTTACAATTTCCCCTGGGCTCCCATGTAGACCTTCTCAAACACACCTCCCTTCATAATAGCTTATTGGATAGCCCCATAAATAGGCATCGGTAAACAAGCGCTGTATTCCTGCTGAAAAGCAAAACCTCGCCACACAGAGAGGAGATTTTAATCCTTAAATTGCCTCGCGGAATTATGCATCTTAACAGAAGATGCAGTAAAAGCCAAACTTTCCAGATTGATTTTTCGCCTTTTCTGCGGGAGACGTCATTATTTTTTTGCCAGAAAACATCACGATAAAAATGATTGATGGTTGATCCCAGACGGTCCATGATGGATACTGATGACCAATGTGACACTCCACTTTATGGGCAAATTTCTGCCTCACTCCAGAATAGACATGGTAATTACATAAGAATGCCTACTGCCTTTCTGAGGGTTTTCACGCAGAGACCTTTCTGACATCTGCTAACCCTTGGCCACTAACCACCCCTCCCCCACCCTTTCAGTGCTAAGGCCCTCAAGTTTCTGACAGGTCCTCATTTAATTTAGCCAGTCATATATGGTGGGTCTGTCAGAATAAGTCTTATTAGAGCAATAAACATCAATTTGGTGCCATTTATCGTCAAGAAAAATTTATCGTCAAGAAAATAGCCACAAACGCCTGAAATTCTATATTCTCAATATGGAAACACTCGTTCATTTTCATCCAAACCGTTAAAACACGTATGTCAAATCTATGTGAGAAATAAAAGTGTTTATACTAGTGTTATATATCCATTAACCAGAATGTGATACTTTGGTTTTCATCTTTTTTTAGTTTTAATCTTTCCATCTAACATGTTATCCTCACGAGAATAGGTTATTCGTAAAGTATGATTTGCAAAGTAACATGGCCGTATTAGTAAAGATCAGAATCTGTATTTTTGCCAAGATCACATTTCTTTATCACCCTGATGGTAAAGCCATATCTTTTCTCATGCTTTATACACACACAGCAATGCTGACCAAAAGTTTGAGCATTATGCAAGGCAGCCCTTCATGTGAGAACAGATTTGGCAGGCTGACTGGTCTTCGATCAGTCTTTGTTCTTTCATGTCGTGACATACTTTGCTGTATGTAAAATTTCTGGGAAGAGTTAATACAATCAGTGAAGTAATATAAGCTTACCTGAATCTATGAGACCTGGGAGAAGGGTTTGATGGTTGGTACACAACAGTAGATGTGGAAGTAGGTTTTAGCCAATGGCGGATTTACACAGTATGTAGATTGGCGTTAATCCATCAAACTATAGAGTAACAATGCTGTACACAGCCACTGCCAATTGCTGTGTGGGTGCCAACCAGCAGCCTTGCACGACACCACACCTCAAAGGTTTCAGCAAACTTCTGTCACAACTCCTGATGCAACTTATGTCAAATAAAATCCCCCAAATCTACTAGTCTGCTAGTAGCAATCTGTTTTATGAGCAACTTACAAAAAAGTGGGCAGGCTTTTTGGTGTTAACTGTTCCACTTACTGGTGTAGAGAGGCTGACTGTGTATTGGAATTCAATGGTGATGCTGTAGAGTGAGGGCTCCCGGGACCCACAGCCAGAGTGTAGAGGATGCAGCAAGCAGCGCCCTGCCACTGTGTGCTCGCATGGGGTGGCATCCCTCAATCGGCCAGTCTGCCAGTTACCAGGTCTGCTACCAGCGCCTAAGGCTTAAACACAATAGTTAAGCGAAAAAAACAATGACAAAAAGGTGGTTTGACCGTCCCTCTTATTCTTAACTAGATGCCTCCTAACTCTCATCTGACATTGCGTCCTCGTACTATTAGTCTTGCTATCACTTTGATCATCTAATTTACACGTTAATGAACACAGCAGAGTAGTTTGTGAATCTATAATCCCTACTCATTTGTAGAGAGGTCTAGCGGTGATTGGTCATGAGCCATTATTGTGGGACCTTACTCCGGGACTATTTGGCAGTTGCGGAGGGGAACACACAATTGTTCTCAATGCTCAACCGAAATTACTGCGCTTTATCCCACTTAATTAATTTTCCACTTGAATTGATAGAGCTCTATGGTCTCCCACACGTTCATGATTGACAATTAAAACACTCTTCTTTGGGGTCAATACCTAAAATAAACAAATCCAGCTTTGCATAATAAAAGAAATCAGATAGGAACACTTTATTTTGTCTGAAGAGAGAACTGCATCGGGAAATCAAATAATTGAAATCTTTTGTCCATTGGGAGAGAATGGAACATATGGAGGCTAATTTAAAAAAGATAAGAAGAAAATTTCATAATTGGTAATTAGTATTATGTAATCTTGTTTGAATATGGACATCTTGACAGAACAACAGATAGGGAGATTCCCGATTACAAATAATGTGATATTAAACAGACCTAGAGGCAAGGCCCAGAGGCGCATTCTACTGTTATTTATTATGTAACCATAATGCCATTTCAAATCAAAATCATCTTTTAATTGAGTTCAGACAGCCTCATATCAATCATTTCACATGCTGGGCATTTCACAATGCAATTAGTAAATACAGGATGCAAGATAAGTAGGTCAAGGAACACCAAATACTATCTGTCTATTAAAAGACTGACAATGGGAAGTCGAAAAAATCCTTCCCAATATTAATAGTGGTGGCTAATTTGTTAATGAGACCATAATTTATAATGAGGTTAAAAAGTGCAAAAACGATTCATGGCTCATTCAGCCAAAAAGTCTCAGCTAATACATGAGCACATTACCAAAGCGAGTGAGACGGATGCATATCAATGCCATAAGAATGCACATGTTAAGGTTTTTAAGGATATAAAAGCTGATACAGATATGATGTTCTAGAGGTATTTTTGTCAGACCTCATTATGGGGTACCATCTCATGTGTAACAGGAGAGTGCCATCTGGTTTTAATAATGAAATTATTTTACATACGTCACAAATCTAACGTTCATATCAATGGCGCTTATGCCATTATCCACCACCATGGCACTTATTCCTACCTGTAACACTAGATGGCAGTGATTTATATAGTTATAGCCTGGTTGTATAAATATGCTTCTCAGACATGTTTGTTCAAAAAGGCCTTGTACAGGTTCCTTATGTAAGCAGCTTCACTATGAAGAGTGGGGTATTTTATATGCCTCACAGTACGTCAATGCCCCACAAGACAGGTCTGAGATATATATATATATATATATATATATATATTTACATTTATATGTATATATTTACATTTATATGTATATATTATATTTCCGTTTTATTCGAGATAGAATTCGTTTGTGATGTCTTGATAATGGATAATGTACATATGTAACTAATTACTGTACGTTTTACAAAAGAAACTTACACAATGTTGTGAAAATTGGAATTCCTGACATTATTTGTTTTGAAAGAATACCTGTCTTCGTTATTCCAAAGTTGCGGTCACCATCGGCCGTAGATCATGAATATTCATATTATGAATATATGTATATCAGGTGCATCCTCAGGCACATCAAACCAAACGGTGTCCACTAATTGCACTTTTTCGTGACTTTGAGCGGGCCAGAAATAACTAAATGAACTTTAAACATTGAGTGAGTAATATTTTTTTCTCACTTTCCTTAAATGATCTGTATCGTTTCACATGTGTCAATAAGTAAACTACATGTACACAAAATGGTACCTGTTGTCTGGTGATGAACAATGTGGGAGGAGCCTATTTGCATATTTATTAATAACCTTTTTATATTTCTTGCATTAACAATGACAGAGCTTTGGAGGCAGAGGATGGTTGAGGATTGACTACCGCTGTTTAGTAGAGTAGTTCAACACGTGTCATACAACGGCAGTATTTAAACCTCTGGTGAAACAGTGTCGGTATTTATTCTGAAGCGTTTTCCAAATTGACGGATTCAGGTAGTTAACTTCACTGCAACATTTAATATCAGGACTGGAATTAAATTCAACTGTTTTTATTTTTCAATATGCCCACCATTTTTTTCATGTTTTTAAGTTTAATCAACCGTTTTTATTTTCTATATGCCCACCACCCCCTTCACAAGTTGGACGGACTCTGGTCATATAAGTAGCATTTTAAAAGATTAATGAACTGTTGACGCTGCGGTTTTGTTTTTATCTTTTAAGATTTAGGTATAAATTTTAATATGTTTGAGTATCATGTCTCACAAAGAACTGTATAAACATTCCTAATAAAATACTATAAAAAGTGCAGACAAATTGCTGGTAAAACATTGGAGATCAGGATGGATAAAATGTTTTTATGCATTTTTTTAAATTAAAAAAATATCTTAACCTTTAGAAATAAACACAGACTAATCTATGGCTCACAGACTTTTGACAAAACATAACTTTTGACATAAAGAATCCTTATCTTTCTCAATTAAACCCTTAATGAGTGAATTACATTTATATGTCAGGATGAAATGTATGATGTAAATGCGATTTGGAATGGTTTTTTTCTCTCTCTCTCATTTATTCATATATCAGTGCATATACTTGATTATAAATTCCCATCTCTAATGTGGGACAGAACAACAGTCAAAGAACAGTCTAATGCGCTTTCCTAATATTTCTTATGTTTAAAAATGGCCTTTTCTTTAATTTATAAAGTAAGCAACTCAATTAGCTCCGTCAAGGCAATGACCACATATCTAGTCCAGGGTCAAAGTTGAAAATAAAATTGTTTGTCCAAAGAACAAGACTTACAATAGTGTGTTTTAATACGAACACAAGAATGAATGCACTCCCACGTTTATAGTCAAAGTAAAATTGAAAAAAATATATATATATGTGTGTGGTTGGCCATTTGTTAAATGTTTTATCATCAGATTCACCATTAAGATCAAACATCTCAAAGCTTATAATTGCGCTGTTATCTCCAATTTCGACAGGAGAGATAAATGAATGCAAACAAACCTCCACACCCAGACTACAGCACACGTATTACTGACTCCACCTTCTTACGATTGCAGAACTGTTAGATTTAATTCAGTTTAGGTTTCGATGATATTGATAAAACTACAATCTTAGAAACCTGTATTGGCGTTTGTTTTTCAATGGTAGTTTTGATCGAGTTTCAACATCACCCGCCAGGTGTCTCTTGCATTGAAGCTCCATTTTCAATATTATTTCTTTGAATTTTAAAATTAGAGTGAAATATACTGATATTTGATTACAAATTTAGATATTTTATCACTCTTGAGCATACAATACTAAGATTTCTGTTAGCAATTGTGTCATTATCCTGCACAAGATATCTAAATTCAAGATTTATTAAACAATTCTATAAATAAAAAATATTGAGATGGAAAACGTGGAATATTTTACATCGAAAAATTAATATTTAATGAGATTGAAATAAATGATGAATCTGGTTTGAAGTGTCATACAAGATGAAGCTATTTGAAATAAAAGGTTTTTAGAGAAAATGTGGATACACGTATAGAATGAAAGTTTAATCATTATCAATTTATAGTGAGATGTATAACAACAAATATTGAAAATAAGAGGAAATAACGAAGCTTAAGTTGAATGATTAAGTACAAATGTATGGATAAGAATACTTATGATAGGTGGGATGGTACTATGAAGGATTTAAGGTCAAGATTCGTATGTAAATGAGATTTAGAAATTGTGAAAATATTTCACAACCAGGAGATGATATATTAATATCGAAGGAATTGTTGATCCTCATTTGAACAAAGACTTTTTGCAACTGTACACTATATATGTGTACACGATAATGACAATGTATCTCAAAGAGAAAGGATTAAACATCCCCACCTTATCACACACAGGTGTCCAATTTGAGAAGAGTTACCCGATTTAGACAAAAGTGTGGTGCAGATGACAGCTTAGCGGCCATGTATGGGTTTAATATTTATATTTTGCTTATATATTCTATTTACATGGGAAATTATCGCCTCTGTATTTTCGGGTCCATTTGATATGAATGCAAATATAGGGATAATAACGGCTCGACGATATTGTTTTCTACTCAAAATGACAAGTTGACAACACAGTTTTGTAAATATATTAGTTATTAGCCATTATGTAACCACTTTGTATTGAAATATCTGTAATCGTCGAGCCGTTATTATCTATTGATCTGTTGAATGTCGATCTGCTTTGTCAAAGCATATTCTTGCAAGAATTAAGTTAAAAACATAAAATAAAAAATCTAATATATTTGAACAGATCCAATGTTAATATGTTCTTAATGGGCCTAAAATCGTCGTAAATGATAAGCTGTGTATGGTATGATTATAAACGCATGAGGAAAAGAAATTAGTTTTAAATAGTGATGTGAAAATTACGCTCAATAAAATGTTGTTTTTTTTTTTTTTTTTTTTTTTTTTTGTATATTTTTTGTTGTAAATAAAATGTTTTAGACGAATGCAAATATACTGATATTACTGATATGATATGCGCTGATCTAGAATACCAGACTTGTTGCAGCATACCAAGACTGTGAATGTTCTGACAAACACGATGACTTATTTTTTCCATAAGAGAATATACACTTGACACTAGAGGTGAAACACTGGAATAAGGAACAGGATTACAAAGTTGAATAAGGCATAGCGACAAAAGCATTCTCACCTACGGTGAGAGTTGGGAAAGCATTTGTGATGGTACTAGCCAAGCTTTGAAAGCTCCAAAACTATGGTGGCCGTAAGTTGACAGTTTATTTGTGTGAACGATATTTTTTATTAATGTTTTGAAAACAAATGTCAGTCCATTACTAGTCAATCTGTTACATAAATTAGAGAAAATTTGTTGGTAAACATGTTATTAAACTAATAATCTATAACTTCATGAAGGTTATATTAATAAGTAGTGATAAATTCTATGTGTTGTTCATGTTTTTGATTCATTGGTACACTTCTGTTATTCACCCCACTACACTAACAATTATGAAATTGTAAATTTGTAATAGATATATTTATTGCATGAATAATTCTAAACTTATCTGTTTTAAATCAGCCTCACATTTAATTAACATCTCTATTCTAAACAAAATAAATGTATTTATCGAAAATATCAAATACATTTCTTTCTTATTAATATATTCTTGTAATGATGGGCAGGGGCATTTTATTCTATTAGTAAAAAGTATCAATTGGCTGGAAGAAATAATTTCAGAGGGACATTCTTTGGCTTCATTAAAAGGTGTCAGTAAACTGTGAAATGACATCACAGAGGAGGCCTCTATGTGTTTTACCAAAGTGGAGACCTATCAGAGGGAAAAGATCATTTCTCTCTTTGGAATAAGATTTCCATGTTGAAATGTTTATATCTGTAACCTCTAGATTTTCAAACAAGTTTTCAGGAAGCGAGGTCCTACCTAGAGATTAGCTTCATAGTGAAATATTTTTTATATCTGAGCCTTACTTCACTCCCAAGTAATACATTAACTGTTGTTTCCATGTGATCTGTGTAAGTGCTTGTGGCCTAATGGTATTTGTTTGTGCTGTCACCTGGTATTGTTCCTCAGTGCTGCCACCTGGTTATATTTGTGGGTGATGTCATTTGGTGATATTATAATTGCTGACACCTAATTTGAAATTGAAAACTTGTACTTACCCATAGCATCATTTTCGTATATACTGTTTTAGTTACCCAATTTTGTAGCACAAATCATATTTCAACAATTTGATAATGTTGGCAACAGAATAAATATTTTATCAAATGAACGTATGTGATGTAAATAATGGTTTTATTCAAAAGCAGAATTTGTTACTGTATTTTGGCATTAATTTCAATAGATAGTTAATAAACCTTATCTGAGACTGATTTCTCAGCATGCAATCTATAGACGTGCACTCACAAATTATATGGATTTGTAAATAATTGCCGTTTCAATAAGGATTTGTATTTCAGCAATTCGCTGTAAAGTGTGACATGGGAGAAGGGGATATGAAATACTTCTATTTGAAGAATAAAAAGTGAAATCCCTAAAAAGATAGGATCATACCTTTTGCAGAACCATATCATGAGAGATAAATCATTCAGTACAGATATCTCAACCATAAAAACCATAAAGTATAAACATTATTTAATAGGTTGGCATTACATTTATTTGCTAATATCGAACTTGAACAGATACAAATACAATGAATATCTCAAGCAGAGAAATCAATCTTCTTTCTTATCTCATTTGATACCCTATATCATAAATACTAGATCATCTAGGAGCATACCAGGAATCATTAACATCAGATCAGGTACCTCTGGGCTGGGAACATACCCAAATCATAGACACTAGATCAACTACACCAGGGGCATACCCTAAATATGAATACTAGATCAATTGCATCTGGCAGCATACCCTAGATTATAAATACTAGATCAGCTCCACCTTTGGAGCATACCCTAAATATAAATAGTAGATCAGCTGCACTTTCGAGCATACTCTAAAATACAAATAGTAGATCAGCTGAGGCATACCCCAAATCATAAGTTCTAGATCAGCTGTACTTACTGGATCATATCTACTGCATCATTTCTACTGCATCAAATATATTGCATCATATCTACTGCATCATATCTACTGCATCATATCTACTGCATCATATCTACTGGATTAGCTGTAAATGTGGCTGGAATGTATAAGAAATTTGCACCTGTGTAAAGATAGATTGTACATAGCAAAATAACATATTAGAAATGTATTGGAAATAACATAGGTTATTCCAAAATACTATCGAAATCTTTCAGAGAAATAGCACCATATGTTCACAAAGCAATACAACAATGAAAACAAAAAAGAATTATATCTCTAGAACATCACATCAATGAAATGAAATAGAATTATATCTCTAGAACAAGGCATTAGTGAACATTTCAATTACTTCTTAGGGCCTCATTAATAGTTCCCATATCAAACATAAGCCCCAGGCCTTGACAAACGTTACGCATTTGCTTCCTTAGGTTTGAATGTTAATACAAAATTTACAATCCCGATGATCACGAATAACGTTGAAGAAGGTTTTGGATCCTCATAAAGCAAAAGGTCTTGATGGCTTAATTGTCAAAATACTAAAGCTGTTAGCATCTGCAATATCCAGCTCTTTAATATGCATCCTCAACTGTTATTGCTAATGGTAAATTCCATACTCAGGAAACGCCAAAAATTACATCAATTTACAAATCGGGATAACGCCAAGACACCAGAATGCCAAGTCACCAGTTCATAAAACAATGGCATCAGATCAAATCATTGTTGCGAACCAACACCAGCCAAATTAGTGAACACATGGACCAAAAATATCATTTGAATTGTGTGATATATGTAGACCTTCAAAAAGCTTTTGTCTTTGTGGACACTGGAATTCTTCTAAAAAAAAAAGCTAGATAAATACCACTGCAGTAACATATCCATCACTGGGTTCATATCATGCCTTCAAAACAGGAAGCAAAGTGTCCAATTCAAAGGTCCTTATCAAACACAAACGTAGTCACACATGGGTTGCCCCAAGGTTGCATCGAAGAACTGCTATCATCCATCCTACTTATGAATGATCTCCCTTTCCACATCAACTCAGAAACTGACATGTATGCTAATGATTCAAGTTTTTACACTCATGGTAAAACTGTAGATGAACTCAGATATGCAAAAATCTAAGAAATGGTGTATGGAAATTAACTTGGTTGTAAATGATATGATTGACCATGATTGTAACAACATACCAAAATGATACACTTTGAATCCAAAGATCTTTTTACTATGAAATTTACTATGATAATATCAGACTTGATCATGTAAATAGTGAGAAATTGTTAGGAGTGAAACTAGACACACAGCTAACATTGAAAAATCAAGGTGGCAAACGCAATAAGCAGTACTATGGCACTGCTTTGTTGAATAAAATGTTGTCCACCACCAGAAACCAACATTATGCAAAACATTTATGTAGTCACATTATGATTATTGCAATACAATATGGGGGCAGTCAAACCACAAAATAGAATTCACAAACTTCACAAACTGGTACTAAGAATAATGTATTACAAACCACAGTACACAAAAGATCCCAAAACAAAAGAGTCATTTCCACAGTTTGATAACCTCGCTTTACCGAGAGTGGTTTTTACCAAAGCAAATACGTGTAAAACAAAAAATGACAATAGTCTTTAAAAGCCTCAATAATATCACCCCAAAATATATAACAGACATTTTTGGACCAAAAGGCACAAAATATACAAGAACCATAGACAAGGCATACACTGGATCAGCTGCATCGGGGGCATACACTATATCAGATACATCTGGGATCATACAATAGATCAATGTCATCTGGAATAATACACTTGATCAAAAACATCTGGTGGCATAAACTAGATCAGATACACTTGGTTGTATACATTAGATCAGATACATCTGGTGGCATAAACTAGATCATATACATCTGGTGGCATAAACTTGATCAGATACATCTGGTGGTATAAACTAGATCGAATACACTTGGTGGTATAAACTATATCAGATATACTTGGTGGTATAAACTAGATCAGATACATCTGGTGGCATAAACTAGATCAGATACATCTGGTGGCATAAACTAGATCAGATACACATGGTGGTATACATTAGATCAGATACATCTGGTGGTATACACTAGATCAGATACATCTGGTGGTATAAACTAGATCAGATACAATTGGTGATAGCCATACAATTGTATTTATAGTTATAGATAAAATAGGAAATAAGTTTCAATGACATTGAATATGAAATTGATTTGGTTTGTTGGGGGTTTTACATCAATTTCAACATTATTTCATGATTTCATTATTTCATGTCATTTCTTGATAAGACCTACTTGCAGCAGAAATAGTGCTGATTTGTCATGTCGCAGGTCCTTGACATGACAACCCACCCGGTCACAGATTTACAAGGACAACGGGCTAACCTTTTCGGCAGGGGCCGCAGCTCATATGGGAAATTGTATCATGAGTTACAAGGACAACAGGCTAACCTATTAGGCACGCACCAAAGCTCATGTGTGAAATTGTATCATGATTCCAATATCTTCATGACCGGGGAGCGAACCCACAACCTTTGGATCACCACAGAGGAGCCTGTGCTAATAAGCTGGCGCTCGAACCAACTGCTCCATAATCCATGGCCGTGAAGTAGATATCAAATCATTTTGTTTGAAACAGATAAACAGTCTGAATTTGACAGAATATATCAAATCAAATCAGATAAAAAAAACATGTTAGGCCCATCAGTATTTCTTACACCAAAACCAATATAGTGACCCTTAATATTTAATGAAAACCATGCAGTGCATTAAAAGCATTGTTGTAACCTGACAACAATAAGATCCATATTCATCTTATATACCCAAGAAACCATACAGATCACACAAACTTGAAAAACAATATCTCTTACAATGATTTATTTCCAGATGACTTTGATAATGTTTTGACTATTAACAAATATGTGATCAGAACCAGAACACTAAGCATTGTGTTCCTGGCAGAACTGGTATCTAAGCATTTGTTGTCGATTTCTCGGGCTGGTCCTCGCTTTTCCACGGGGGACATTTGATGATCAGTGATGCATAAAACATGAGCATGAGAACAGGGTTGACAATACTATTGGACATGAAGATTCGCTTGATGACAAAAGTTGGAACTGAGGGGTTCTCCACTGCCATTTGTATCTGGAATAGCCGGATCTGGAAATATACAGCATATTTAGTCAATCAATGAAATGAAATGTATTCATGTGTATATTGTAAAATACGAATATTAATTAAAAACAATCCTTTTGATATTACCTCTTGACAGATATGTAGCTTTTTCTCGACTAATATCAATTCACACCATATCCTTTTTTAATGTCAATTTTAACAACTTGTTCCTTATAGAACCTAAACACTTGATAGCATATCAAGTGGAACATCCCAATGTGTATGAGGATTTTTTCTTAATCATGCCCTAATACGGATCGATGCTTATAGAATATTGTTTAAAAGATGTACATGTCTTACATTGGTTTAAATGCCTGTCTGATATTGTTTAAACGCCTATCTCACATTGTATGAATGGCTGTCTGATATTGTTGGAATGTCTGATATCGTATGAATGCCTATGTGATATTGTTTAAATGCTAATCTGATATTGTTTGAATGTTTTTCTTATATTCTATGAATGTCTGTCTGATATTGTATAAATGTCTGTCTGATATTGTATGAATACTTTTAATGGATACTTCAGGGTAGAATGAAAATCGATGCCCACTATTACATAATGATGGAAAAATATCTCATGACTGAAGTGCACTTCTGTCCTATAGATTTGGTTTCCCAAATAATCTAAAGCGATTACACGATAGGACATAGCAATTCCATAATAAGATAGTATACATAGAATACATGGACTCTTATCTAATTATATGGACCCTCACAGAATAAGGCATGTTTGCCTCTTCATGATTAGATACAATATCTAATGATATGGACCCTTACAGGATAAGGCAAATTGCTTCCATGATTAGAAATGATACTTATATCTAGTTATATCTAGTTACATGGACCCGTAAAGGATAAGGAATGTTACCTTCATGACTTAGCATATATCTATTTGTTAAAAAGGGCTCTCACAGGATAAGGATTGACAGCATATATCTATTTGATAACAAGGGCTCTTACAGGATAAGGCTTGACAGCATATATCTATTAGATAACAAGGGCTCTTACAGGATAAGGCTTGACAGCATATATCTATTTGATAACAAAGACTCTCACAGGATAAGGCTTGACAGCATATATCTATTTGATAACAAGGATTCTTACAGGATAAGGCTTGACAGCATATATCTATTTGATAACAAGGGCTCTTACAGGATAAGGCTTGACAGCATATATCTATTAGATAACAAGGACTCTCACAGGATAAGGCTTGACAGCATATATCTATTTGATAACAAGGACTCTTACAGGATAAGGCTTGACAGCATATATCTATTTGATAACAAGGACTCTCACAGGATAAGGCTTGACAGCATATATCTATTTGATAACAAGGACTCTTACAGGATAAGGCTTGACAGCATATATCTATTTGATAACAAAGACTCTCACAGGATAAGGCTTGACAGCATATATCTATTAGATAACAAGGACTCTCACAGGATAAGGTGTGGCAGCATATATCTATTTGATAACAAGGGCTCTTACAGGTTAAGGCTTGACAGCATATATCTATTTGATAACAAGGACTCTCACAGGATAAGGCTTGACAGCATATATCTATTTGATAACAAGGACTCTTACAGGATAAGGCTTGACAGCATATATCTATTTGATAACAAAGACTCTCACAGGATAAGGCTTAACAGCATATATCTATTTGATAACAAGGATTCTTACAGGATAAGGCTTGACAGCATATATCTATTTGATAACAAGGGCTCTTACAGGATAAGGCTTGACAGCATATATCTATTAGATAACAAGGACTCTCACAGGATAAGGCTTGACAGCATATATCTATTTGATAACAAGGGCTCTTACAGGATAAGGCTTGACAGCATATATCTATTTGATAACAAGGGCTCTTACAGGATAAGGCTTGACAGCATATATCTATTAGATAACAAGGACTCTCACAGGATAAGGCTTGACAGCATATATCTATTTGATAACAAGGACTCTTACAGGATAAGGCTTGACAGCATATATCTATTAGATAACAAGGACTCTCACAGGATAAGGTGTGGCAGCATATATCTATTTGATAACAAGGGCTCTTACAGGAAAAGGCTTGACAGCATATATCTATTTGATAACAAGGGCTCTTACAGGATAAGGCTTGACAGCATATATCTATTAGATAACAAGGGCTCTTACAGGATAAGGCTTGACAGCATATATCTATTTGATAACAAGGGCTCTCACATGATAAGGTTTGACAGCATATATCTATTTGATAACAAGGACTCTTACAGGATAAGGTTTGGCAGCATATATCTGTTTGATAACAAGCACATTTACAGGATAAGGCTTGACAGCATATATCTATTAGATAACAAGGACTCTCACAGGATAAGGTGTGGCAGCATATATCTATTTGATAACAAGGGCTCTTACAGGAAAAGGCTTGACAGCATATATCTATTTGATAACAAGGACTCTTACAGGATAAGGCTTGACAGCATATATCTATTTGATAACAAGGGCTCTCACATGATAAGGATTGACAGCATATATCTATTTGATAACAAGGACTCTTACAGGATAAGGTTTGGCAGCATATATCTGTTTGATAACAAGGACTCTTACAGGATAAGGCATGTTGCAGATGATAGAGGTGAGAGAAGTGAAAACCACGAGGATCATGAAGCGCCTCTGCAGGGCCTGGTCCTTGTTGTCTGTAGGAGGGCCGCCTTCCTTGCTCTTCACGGGGGCAACTTTGAACTGCATGACATACACAGCATAGCAAGATACCACATTCAATACCAAGATGATGCCTAGATAGATCATGACTGAAAATAGAACCATATATAAATGACTCACAATGTAATACAAGCAATGTATACTTTTGATGCATGCGTAGAAGTTGACTTGTAGAACTCCTATTATCTAAGCGCTGTGAAAAAAACTGGTGGTATGTGTACATATTTTTAACTATTATTAGTGATTGATATCATAATTAGCGTTTAGCTCACCCATCAAACCCCTGAAGTAGACATACCCTCTACCAAGTGTGGTTTCATCTGCCCATTGGAAATCACATCCGAACTGGCCATACTCGTACTTTCCCACGCCCATGACGGGGAGCAAGGAGATAAATGTCTGAAAAGAGGTAGTGCCATCTGTGTGAGACTTCACCTTATCTACTTTGAGAGGTTTAATATTTTTAAGCTATCAATAAATCTTAACAATCACTTCCTGTGGTTAATCAATAAAGTTGTTTTTTATACTACGTATACTATTTATACTATTAATACATTTCAATATGTTATCAAAAATATAATTCGGAAATATAACTTGCAATTTATGTATGTGGATCAAAGAAAAATTTGATTGGATACGAACGAATAAATAACAATGTAGTGAAAAATGTTCTCTCATTCTAAGCTTTAATCCCAGAATGTTTTTACTCTTTTCCTTGAATGTGCACTGATATTTGTTGAAAGTGTTATCTAAATCGTGTTGATATACTATGCATATTGTTCAGGAGAATTCAATTGCAAATGGCTAGTCTTACTCTTTTGGGGGCCAAATCTTACCTGAGATATGACAAATCCTTTAGCATTGATTTTTTAATACAATTTAAGAGGTAATTCTACACATATACATAATATGCGGAATTCCTGTGAAGCTGTCAGGTTCTTACTTCCCGGCCAGGACCCCGTGCAAATGTGACTGTGACATCGGAGACAAACACTATCTATTTTGTAATAATTTTGCCCATGGAATGGTGAAAAGTAAGTGTACAAATACAGCAACTTTTTATTATTACAATTATTTCTATTGTACCTAATAAGGTTAATTTTGTCATATAACAGATATCTGTTAATAAAAAATAGATAAAATATGAAATTCAAAAATCTAAGCTTTCGAAATATAAAATCCATTTTTTCAAAGGCCAGTACTTTACATATTTTGTTAATATTCGAGGAACCCCTAATTTTGTTGAATATAACCAATTTTGATGAAAATGTTCACCCTGGCATCAGCAGAATTTCAAACGTCCACCTTTTTCAAGGGATCTCTCAAGAGATTTCGAGGGAGAGCTGCCGTGACAATATCAAACACATATCAAACGGACGGCCCCGGGCATTAATCAAAACTAATTAAAGCCAACTATGATCTGTAATATATTACAACAAAAGTTGCTGAAGACACACAGAATTATAGGCTGCTGCTGCTCAACTACAGCAAAGGTTGCTCTTCCCGGCCGATATGCAAAGAGGTGTGGCGATATGTAAAGAGGTGTGAAAAATTGTAAAGAGGTGTGAAGAAGTATCGTGAGACTCACAGTGTATACAAAGAGAGCCCCGATGAACTTGAACGTGCCCAACACAGAGAAGTACGTGTCATATCTGAACGGGAACTTGACAGCGCAGAAGCGCTCGGTGCTCATCACCATGACCAGAAGGACTGACATCTGGAGGAGAATATTGTCAAAGAAGGTTTGGGTGATGCAAGAAGCCTTGCCCCCGGTGGCACAGAACCCGTACATGTAGCGGAACATCTGAGTCATTATGGACACAACTGCAAGGGAAACAAGACGTCATACTGTGAAGTTGTAATTCAGATGGAATGCATGTCAGGTGAAACCAGAGGACATGGTTGTCTGTGTTGTCTGGAGTCTTCTCTCCAAGTTATTTTCTGGGAGCTAGGGTCCAAAGTGTGTTCATTTTCCTTCTTCATCAGCACACTGCTATTCCTAACTGAGCATACATATTTGACATTATTTTACCTGGAGTCTTTCAAATGGATATAATATTGGTCACTTCTAACATAATATTTTGTGAACTGTAATTTCTGCCTTTTTGTAGAATGTGTCCTGAACCAAATTATTCGATAAAATTTATTTTTTAATATATCTTGTCAATTAGATATTTCATGATCTGAGATCAATGTTGTACTAATTCTTCTCTTGATATTCAAAAGTGCTGAAGGCAGCAACATAAAATCGAAAACCACATAACCGTGGTTTACATGTTTAATACAATGGGATATGTCTGTCCCATGGCTGTTAACGCCGAACTTTAGGTATTCATTAATTCTATATATATATATATATATATATATATATATATATATATATATATATATATATATATATATATATATATATATATATATATATATATATATATATATATATATATATATATATATATATATATATATATATATATATATATATATATATATATATATATATATATATATATAAATGTGTGTGACAAATAAATATATATATATATAAATATTTATTTATAGGTCACGTATCACATATATCACCCATACATAATATCATTCAAGAAGATTCACCATGTAGTTTGTTATAGATTATTTCTCAAATAGAAATTCGCCGTATTAATATTAACATGACCTTTGACCTGTCATTGTGAAGTATATAATCTTGATCTTAAGATGCCGACAATGAGTGCTCCGTATTGCTTGACCTACACTCATACGTATGGGTGGGTATGAAATACAAGTGATCATATTCATATCCATTTTTTCTAGCTTTTAATGTTCTCCCTGACATCACTGATATGTAAACTGTGAAATAAGACTCAGTAACCGATAGATACTAATAGTATATGTCACCATCAAAATATTCATTTAAAGGTCACGTACTCATAGCTCAGGGCTTGAAATGCATATCCCTCTATCTGTATCATTTCAATGTTGCACTCAGAACCTGAACCTGTACTTCAGGCAATACCTTCTAAAACTGGCAACGATAAAGGTACAACCCATAAAAGTTCAACCCATAAAGGTACAACCCATAAAGGTACAACCCATAAAGGTACTACCCATAAAGATACAACCCATAAAGCTACAACCGATAAAGGTACAACCCATAAAGGTACAACCCATTAAGGTACAACCCATTAAGGTACAATCCATTAAGGTACAACCCATAAAGGTACAGCCTATATAGGTACAGCCTATGTAGGTACAGCCTATATAGGTACAGCCTATATAGGTACAGCCTATATAGGTACAACCCATAAAGGTAGAATCCAAAAGGGGGCAGCAGACTACCTATCAAGCTTCTTCAAAATCAAGTAAAAGTATTAATTAAGTGCATAATGAATCAATGTTGAGCATGTTTAGTGACAAACATTTTCTATTTTGAGACTCTTGATATTAAGTTAAACGTTAAACGTAGCATTATTTCAGATACGTCCACAAATAGTGCAATTTATTTTGCTCCTGTCCAGTTTTACTTGAATCTCTGAAACCCCAAAATAATTGTAAAGAAATCAAAATGTAAATCTTGTTTTCCACATATTCATCCCTAACTCATATTACATTCCTCGTGTTTTGTCCAAAATCCGATTCAATATATCATTACCACTATCGCTTTAACTTATCAGTTGTTAAGAATAAACAACATTGAAACTACATGATTTGAATAATTCTTCACCGACATCTTAAAATTACTACACTAGACATGGCATTTGAAATGCAGTGGAACAGAAGTATATAAAACCTACGTCCATTGAATAGGTCATCAACGGCCAGAGTTAGGATGATCAGTTTGGGAATAGAGACCTTGCTCCTAGACCGATATAGAGACCATATTGTACAGAGGATAACCAGAATGTTTGGCACCACGATCAGGGCAAGTAGAAGCCCGGCAGACTTCCCTCGCTCCGGGTAGGTAACCTCCGTGAAGTTAGGGGTCCCATAGAGGGAACAGTCCCCTGATGAACCGTGTCCTCCACCACCACTGTCGCCATCTGTTGGAGAGAGAGAAAATCACTTAATATATTTCTGATTAAACGGCATTTTACAGAAAGATGAAGTCACGCGCCGTGGCGCAGTTGGTTAGAGCGCCAGCTTATTGGCACCAGTTCCTCTGTGCTGATCCAAAGGTCGTGGGTTCGATCACCGGCCATGTCATGATTAAACTCATGATACAATTTCCCATATGAACTGAGGTCTGTGCCCGTGACTGGGTGGTTTGTCATGTCAAGGACCTGCGACATGGCAATTCAGTGAGGCAACACTATATCTGCTACAAGTAGGTCTCATCACGAAATAACTGAAATAACTTTGAAAGTGATGTGAAACAAACAAACAAACAGAAAGACGATTTTTCAGAAAACATTCATTTGAATATGTTTGTCAACGAGAAGGGCTTCACATAACAACGAATATTGGGGGGAAATAAAAGCAACAAAAGTGAGAGACATATTTAATGGAAACAGTTAAGAACTGGCTTTAGATCTCCAGACTAAAAATAAGGATCTTCTTTAAAGGTTCTCTGAATTTGGCCCCATTCTGAGGACAGGATCTTGTTGTATCGCAAAATGTTATTGGAACAGTGTCACCATAAAATGCGTGCAATACACAATTTGTTTTCGTCTCATGTGTATAGAATGTTGAGTTCATTAAAATTATTATTGGGTAAAGACTCGACATTCAGACTTGGACCATTGAACATATCTTGATTCACTAGCTAACATTATAAAACCTTGGAGTAATATTACTCCAAGATAAAACTAAATGATTAACTTAAACTAATTGAGGTGATTCATATGTCAAAAGAATAGATGAATTCAATACAAAAATTATTTTCAGGAAATCTTCAGAGTAAATAATATCTAACAAAATATGAGGGAAAAATTAAACCTTTTCTTTTGGATATACACTACAGGATAATGGATATTTAGAGTGACCTTTCAAAGGATATTTTGCCTATGTGACGATGGTAGAGTATCGTAATATCTTCATGTATATGTATTTGCTGACAATGAACTCATTATAATACGAGAAATAGTAAAAGTGAACTCGTCTGTAATTAATGTCAGGTTTGAAGTTGTTGGGACAAGTTGAGACGTAGCGCATCTGTTCTGGGAGTGACACCATCTGTGACATTGAGTAGTTTCTTAAATGTCTACTGTCAACTGAGTCCATTCAGATGTGCAGAGAGTCACAAGAGTACAATTTCAAACTTTTGTCATGGTATAATCATCAATGTATGTTTTGCATGTCCGCCTTTCCTGTCAATGAACCCATATTAGTATAACCCAAGAATGCATCAATAGATACTTTGTCAAAAGGGAATGTCACATTCGAAGTTTGGATATGTTTAGATGCACTCATCTGTTTAGCGTGGGAAGCATTGAGTCTTCTATTGAGTGTTTCCCCTTATCTGAGTCCATTGGGTAGCGGTGCAGAGAGTGTCAGGAGCACGGTTTCAATGGGTATTTATATGACATGATCAGCGCTGCATGTTTCTCATGATATCCGTGAATGGAGACATTGCTTGCAAGTTCATTAACCAAACAAATGGCTTTCTTATTACTTAGTGTAAAATCTCCAATTAGAACTTAAATCATAAAACAAAATATTCGTACTTACATGACTCAATGAGTTGTGAATATGGTATTTATGATTAATAAATCATTTGAATCATTACGATCCGATGATTAGGGCATTGGATGACAAAGTGGCAGGTAGAAAAAGGAAGGATTACATCAATTACCGAAGTAAATTATAATTAAATCTCAAATTTAATGGCAATAAATGTGTTAGTGGCTGCAGGTTAAAGAGGAAGTGCAGATATAACCTAATTACAAACTCTTCAGTACAGCTATGGTTTGAAGCGTTTAAATAGAGGAGAATATGATAAGTATTTACTTGTCGATGTCTGTCACAGGAAATTTTTGACGGTAATAGTGAACGGTATCTGACCTTGCCGTGTTCCTCGGTATGGCGGAGAATTTGCTGAGACAAAAGCCTTTCACAGACAACAATCTAGCATAGAATTTGATGCTGTTAATTTACAGTTACAATAAATGTTGCTGGCAGCACCTTATGAGATCTCTCTTGAAAGACATATTTCAAGACATAGCGCAAGGTTGAAATTCAAAATTCTGTAACCTTTGTTGGTTTCACCTATTTTATGGTTCCTCAAGTAGGAAAAATTGTCATATTGATTATGTACATAGAAAGCTTCGATTTATCTATTTCATGACAGCAAAATTCTTTGTTATTTTCATTGCTGACCAAGAGTGGCTGCTTTTTACAGTTACTCCTAACAGTACATGTAAAACAATCCATGTCATTTGAATTATATGAATCTTTTTTCTTAATCCCTGGTAATCATGCACCTTTCAATGGGAATAAAAGCTGTTCAATTTTGTTCTGATATTTACGCTAATTTACACAATTTAGTTTTATGTATTAATGACTTATTGTCCGAAGAGATGATAAAATTACTAGAATAGTATATTTCAACCAAACTAAACCTGCCTCAAGGTATATTCTATATATCATCTATTTATTTTTTGTTTTATCAATATTTATCAGATTATTTTAACATAATCACTTTTTATTTTTTACAATAACTGAATATATTGCTATGAATGACGTCTATGAACTTGGAGCATTTGAAATACAAACTCAACTTTTTTATCGCTCATTGTTTATTGGTGTTGCCGAGATTTTTTGGGATTGGAACATCATCAGGAATGAGAGAAAACATGTAATAATTCAATTGGCAACCTGATGCTATCATAGGAGAACAATGATGTATTAGCATGATGCCTATATACAATGAACAATACAAATATGAGAAAGAGCATCAAATGCACAAGAGAACTCATGTTTCCAGTATAGTTTTAGAAGGAATTATGACGGTTATCACAGGATAATTCGTGTGTGAAAAGAATGACCATTGTTTTGAAAGTTTTGAAGTATTTCATATATTGCTGTTACCTTCCAATGAACGAGTCTCTCAAATAATCTTAAAGAGAGTGAAATTGTCTGAAGTTGTTGGTACACTGATCGATCTTGACGGAATTAGTTTAATAAATGTACTGTCTCTCAGAGATAAAGCTTTAGAATATGTTGTTTTGAAGTATTGAAAAAAATGTCAAAGTCAAAGTCCAATGTATTGAGTTATGTAAAGATATAATTACGGTTTAAATCGCCTTTGAGTAATTCAAAAATAATATATGAATGACCATACATATACGTTATATACGAGGTTTACATATATTTACATATATTCTACGTATACAACTGGAATAATATCTTAAATCAGTTGATATGATATTTTACCTATTGATGGCTACACTGAGTGTTTAGTTGTTTATCATTTTGATCTATATTTTGTTTGGCAGTCTGAGACATGTTTGGTAATGTTTTCTTATATTGGATACGCCTAATTTGACCATACATTTACTGGATTCCAAGCAACAAAACGGCGCAGCTGATAATGAAACAGAAGCAGTAAAAAATGAGTATAATACTGTTTTAAGCAATTCAATGGCGTGTTTTTTTTCTTCCAATAGCGAATATTCCAGACTTTGGAGGTGAAACACTGGAGTGGGGATCAGTCGTGGGGGGATTACGGGGAATAATGGGAAAATTATATGTCATCTGTACTCTAAACATTGGTTGTAATGTTTGTCTTTCAATGTTATTGTTACATCTCCCTTCATTGTCCTTTATTACAATATGTACATGAAAGTAATGAGGTTATTGAAACTAATATTAAATATATGTTTGAGCCAGTTAATATTTTATTGATGCCGTCATTAAAAAAAACAAAATCAGCCAATTCAATCGCTTTTGATGGTGGAATAATATAAGGTCGACTTTATTATAAACATGAATCACACACGCTATAATCTGTGAACGATGATCATTATGTTTTATTTTTGTTTTGTATTTTTAATATTCAGTCACTTTTATTGTTATTATAGTTCTCTTTCCTAACTCATTTTAGAGTTCATCAATATATTGGATCTCATAATGTACTCATTACCTCTGCCGTCATTGCCCTTTATTGACGTTGTTAGTAATTTGAAATATCATTCAATCAAAATTGACCACCTTCAGGTCATCTGTGTTCAGTTGGCTGACCGAGACACTGACCGATCAGTACAAAGCTGAATCTTTATGAATACTCATTTATTCTTTCACAAATTAGGTCATAGTTTCACTCTTAGGAATAGTCACGACTTGCGGCCGATCCTGAATATTAATTTTAACCATTGACGGCCGGGACTGATATTTGAGAGAGGGCCTGTAATGGAACTCTGTAGAATGTGGAGTCTGATTTGAAATAAAATGATTCAAGTATCACTAGAGAGTTGACAATGCATGCACATTAATGTGATATTTGTGTGGAAATGCTTTATTATGTAAAGCCAATATTTGCATAATAATACAGGAAAATACATAATAACCAGATAATAACCATAAACACTAAACTGATAAATTAATAGTGATTATAAGTTTGATATTAACAGATGATGCATACACCAATGTAAAATAACTGATGTGAGATACATTTGAGCGTTATAATTCTGATACATTGATGTTGAATGCCACTCAGAGTCAGTTGTTTTCAGTAATGGAAGACTGTATAAATAAAGCTAAGGATTTCCTCCTTGAGAACAAACTAAAAATAAATGATAGGAAAACTGAAATGATAATGTGTAGGTTCAAATCTAAATCAAAGACTCGTTTATATAGAAAGCATTATTTGCTAAGTGTTCCACGAGCAGACGCTGTCTGAAAGGGAACTAGACAAATATTTATTATTATTATTATTATTATTATATCATTAGGCGCCACCTGCTGAGTGGTAGCTATTTACATCCTTAATGACCCAGTTAGCCCTGGTGGCAAGTTGCATGCAATCAAAACAGGGCTTAAACCAATATTCTGGCCTCGCCACATCATGATCATATATCAAACTACGTAATGGCTCATTTTGAAAAAAGAATCACAATTTTTAAAACTAAATCTTACACAATTTGGACACACGCCCTTGATTATACTGATAAAGGTCATCAAATATCTAATCTGTCACGTAATTGTGAGTTCAAACAGTTTTTAGTTTGATGAAGCGTGTGTTTGTTCAGATAATATTTGTTCTTAATATCAAGTCAGATTTGCATATATCACACTGAATTGTCATGTTGCAGGTCCTTTAGATCACCGATATTACAGGTAATATTATAAATATTTGGGGTATTTTAAACTGTGATACAAACACGCTATCATACTGAAAACAACCAAAATACATCTATTATGATTAATGTGTTTTGCTGGCTCATATTAAGTAATGTACTTGTTATACAACGTAAAACGTGTGACCACAGTTGTGGTCTGTAAAGGTGTTAGACCTCTACCAATAGACAAACACTAATTGAAAAACAAGCCTATGTAAGCCAACTCACTACCAGATATACCTGGGTATTCTAACATGGATTCCTATTTTTGTTTTTTAATCAATCTAAATAATCCCTTCATATGTATGGAAATATATAATTTCTTGCAAATGCGAGTGATTGACAGAATATCTGATGAAAACTTCAAGCGGGAGGCTAATAGGAGTGACGATTAATTCACTGAGTGGTGAATCCAAAAACATGACAAATTGCTATTCTCCTGTTTTTCATAACGTTTGTGTATATATCACGACTTACTTACCTGCAGGTATTGTAAAGGCTGTTTCTTCAGTCATATTATTGAATGATTGTGACAAAATCCAACGAAAGTGTGCATATCGTCTTGCTATGTGTATGTTTCCCGATAACCGCCATGATTTATCATAAATTAACATACATATCATTCCTTTAAATTAGTAAGAAGGTGTATAAGCAGTTCTAAGAGTGTGTGTACCCATTTTGTTGATTGCAGAGTTCTGAAAAATATGTTATTACAAATGACTGGATTTATCGGATTTAGGAGATATCTCATCCCCCAACATCCAGCAGGGTGGGTGATCATCTCCCAATATGTTTGTTACCAAAAGGATCACCAGATGGACTCACAGCTGACATTTTAATCTCGTGATATTACAGCATTATACAGAAATTGGAAAGAAGAACATTGTGATATATAGCTTGTATTGAGGTGAATAAGTCCTCAAAGTTATAAAGATGGTGACAGTAACCTAATAAAATCTTCATCTTTTCTTGAGTGCCTCTGTAGTCTATCAAGTTGGTTAAATAGCTAAAAAGAAGATAAAACCATAGCCCCTACCTGATATCAAATGATGACATTTTAGTAATCTGGCAATATCGTTTATACGCATGTCTTGTCAAACAATTCATGTTTCATTTGTCAAAAAATGTCTCTATATTTTACTTATTAAACTAACATATAAGGGCAACTGAGAAGGGGTATATTAAGTTCCTAAGATTATCTTTTGTGCTGATTAATTCATAGATAAAGATGTGTGCATCTGAGATGTTCAGGTTTCATCGTAGCGCCGAGGAGAATCTTAACGCAAAATGAATGGGTATCTTTTTTGTATTATGCACAAATATATCCAGGAAAAACCCCCATTTTTTGCAAATTGCAAAAGCCATATGTGCTCATTATATACTTCAAAGACTAACTTTCATGTTCTCATGGTGCTGTCAATATTCACCTTTTAAAAGGAAACCATTAAATGAGTTATGAATTAGCATAGAGGCGTCGGGTGTTACCATCAAAGAGGGAGGGGTTAATCTGCAGTCAAAGTGCAGCGTAGACTTGTCTTTAATCATGTTTAGTGTGCCATCAAAAGACATTATTTTCATACCTTTTACCTTCAGTACCACGTTCATGATCAATTGCTGATTAGTTCTGTATAGTGGACACAGCACGTGTAGCAATATCTTGGCATGTCTTTTCAAATCAAAACGCTACCTGGATATATAGCATCAAACCTTATTATTTATATCATCGCAATAGGCAAATGTAATACACTTTTCTGTTATGCCATAAAATACCTTTTTTATATATCTTATAAAAGGTATTTTTGAAAAGTAAGGCGTGTTCTGTTTTTCAAAAGAAATTAGTAAACATATTGTCAAAGTAAAAATATTAATCACTTTAGACATAAAATATTACATTTTAAGTCATTATTAACATCTGTTCAGTTATCCCCAAAAAAGGTCATACTGAGCAACATGTGCGCATTGAAAAGCCATTCACTTTTTATGACACTCCTTATTAAAACATGTCAATAGGTCCAAAATCCTCAGGTACATACAAATGATGACACTCCTTATTAAAACATGTCAATAAGTCCAGTCACCTCAGATATGAACGATTAAAATAAAAGCTCATATACGATTGTTAGACTTATTAGGGCTGAAACATACATTACAAATTTCAAATATATGTGCACACCGTCTCACATGCAGGCGGGTTTAAATCTTAAATGTTGAACATGTTGTTTAAATGTTGAACTTACACGTGCCTAGTATTATGACATCATGCGAATAGTATTGTTACATCATGCCTAGTTGTGTGACATCAAATACAGTATTGGTACATCGGCGAATTATATTTGATAAAGAATATACACTGCAGTTATTTGTCATGTTCCAATACAAATATTCTCTCTTAAGGCTATTTGAAATACCAGACATTGCACTTGGTTTGATCCCCCCTTTCAGCAGGTTGCAACCGATCGCCCGTTATTAGGTTTAGATTACTGTCTCTTCGGGATTAATCTAGATTGAATGCATGCCTTATATGTAGCAAGCATAATGTGATGAGAGATTCCCTTTCTCAGAATACTCGCTTATGCTCTATGTTCCTTTTGGGAAGTAGGATCATCTTCATGGAATGATTTATTTATTGCTGGCACATCCTCACACACGATACTGTCATTTTGTACCATGCGTGGTATGAACTGAAACTTGATTTGGTGGAAACGTATAGTACGCATTTACATTCCCATGGTGCAGTCGTATAAAAACAAATGACAAAATATTTACTCTAAGAACAATAAATATTAAAATCTAAAAGCAACATTTCCTCACCCATAAAAAGGCAAATATATACATGTAAACTATAGCATGTTTATATTTTACCAATCTATAACCGTATAAAAAGTAAAAGTATGGAATGCCGTGCTTGTAAAAATGTAGCACCACATGAAAGAGAGTGAGATGAATCGGTCTAAATTGGACAGACGGCCCATCAAAGGGATATAAATGATTACCTATTATGTCTAATGCTAAACTGTTATTTCATCATATTAGTCACTTTGGGCTCACGACGAGGGTTCCAAAACGATGTTTCAAAATACTGCTGTAAAGGTCATGTGTTGTCCATGAAAAAACCTCTTCATGTTTAACACCATTGAGAGTGATAATGGAAGGGTGTAAATACCCAAGCTAACGTATTTTATGATGAGCGATTAACTGCAGATGTAGCTTGGGGAATTTATTTATATTTTTGATAAATGTACTTCATAAAAAATATGTCTGGGTCAAACTACAATGTAAACACAGCATGAACTAACTGAATAAAATGTATAATTTGGGTCGCTATGTGTTTTGCACATTGTAGACGACGTCAGTGCAAAAGTTGAGAAAACACCAAACTTTGAAAGGAAACTTAAATGATAAATAAGAATAGTTTATAATAATTTACAGACCAAGACCAGACAGTGTCTATTTGCTTTGTCCAGAGAATTCTTCCTGAAAATGTATGTCTTTAGTTTAGTTTTGAAGACATTGGCTTGATTGCTACCCCTAATGTCATAAAGAAGGCCATTCAAGAGTCTTGGTGTTATAGCTGAGAAAGCCCTGTCCCCTTACTTTTTCTATGTCCATTGTAGAAAAACCCACAAAGAAGTCGTAGCCACAGTAAAAGGTAAAGATAACAAAAGCATGAGTCAGTAATTCTAGTGTGAGAATGGCCAAGTTGCACATTTTGCTTATCTGTGCTTTCATGTCTATGTTAGGGCCAAGTGGGATGCCTAGGTCAACTACTGACTCGGTAGAGTTAGTATCACTAATCTTCACAGTGAAGCCTACAATAGGGATCCAGACCATCCCACAACTGCACAAACCACTCTTGCTTTTAGTCTATAACAGGAATCCAGAATGGGGGGGGGGGGGGGGGGTATAAACTAACATAATTCTGGGAAGCCTTGCTTACTGGAATAAGTGTTTGCTTGAATATGCATCATGTATTTATTTCAACATAATCATTATGCTGATTTGTTGATCATGCAAACCATGGTTTTATTCAAAAAGAAAATACATTCTTTTAACTTTTGATAAATAAAAAAGGGATCCCTTGGAGGAGACCTGATGTTTGAGACATTAACAACAGGGAGGTGCTTAATATGATCACAGCTACAGTCTCCTTGTACAGGCCACAGACCATCGGAAATGGAATAGTTGTTTGTGCATTAGTAAGATTTTGGACTTTCCTATGGAAGATAGGTATTGCAATACACACTAAGTACAAGTTATTCAAATATATAAGTTGATATCCGTAGAGAATTAAATATTGCTCATTCGGGTTATATATGAAAAGTTGGATTCTTCTGATGTCATTGCACTGGTGAACCTCATAAATTTAAAGGAGGCAATGTATGAGACAAGGAATGATTTTTGGCATTTATGACAAAATCAAAAATGTTGGAACTGATTCAAAATGTAAAATCCTCTTCAAATCGTCATCATGGACATATACAGACATTGTCTAGACATTGTCTGATAGCAGCTGAATTCCTGATGTGATAACGGAACTCTCCAGCCTGGGGCCACACCTCAGAGACACGGGATCTTAGCATGGACGGCGAGCGGAACTTTTGTCTGAAGATGAAGGACCGCAAGCAAAGAAAAACGCCCAGGTTAAAGCTGCAACCTGGTTTTGTAGGCATACGCTGGATCCTTATCGAGGTTGATATCTCATCTTTGATTGGCAATTAGCCTGTGGCATGGCAGACACGCGTATCGTCCTATATCAGATTCACCTCCTCTGATAGCATTAGATATATTGTTGTTAGCAGCAGTAATATAGATGTCAGTACAGGTCAGCATCTCAGTTTTACCATCATTTATTTTCATCTTGTTTGAGATCAGGTTCTGGCCTCACTGACACATTCTTCTAGTTTGCGTCTACTAATGCCTACTTGCTGACTGGAAGTGTGGTCAACAGGGATGTAGATCTCGGTATTGTCTGCATAAATGTGGTAGTTGAAGTCATATTTTGCCAGGATGTCTGGAAGAGGAGACATGTAAACAGTAAGAAGTATGGGACCCATGACTGAGCTTTGTACTTTATGGCTTTGAGAGAGGACCTACGGGACCCCACCTTGACGCATTGCTCCATGTTACAAAGATGTAATTTTCAAAGAAATAATCTTTTACTTCCAATAACTTGCTGGATATGGACTGGACTTTACAAGAGCCAATTATCAATTGGATAATTGGTTTGTTTTTGGTTTGGAATACCCCATTGTACCGAGCGCCATCTATGTTTACAGTGTCCAGAGGACCACATGTAGAAGGAATAAACTGTGTTACGGTCCTTCATGTGTTTGCGCCACAAAAGGGGCCAGGGCCCGATTGAATATTATCATATTCGACTTATGTACTGACTGCCTAATATCAGCGACTAGTGGAGTGTCCTTGCACAGAGTGCCATCTACGCAACATGTGGGTTTATGTGTAGGTGTAGTGTGCTTGTGTGTTGTTAGGATGTTGAAAAGGTGACGCGAGAGGCGCGTCATGTCTAACCGGACCAATACTTTCAAAAACAAATTTTTGTTGAGCGGGATAGAGCTCATGATAATTTTTAAATTGTAGGTAGTGAACAGAGCGATTAGAGTTGAACATGTGATTGATTTGAGAAGGGAAATAATAGCGTTGAAGTTAAAAAATGCTAAGGTATTGGTCAGTTTGAAAATTTGCAAGTGTTTATTACATAGTAAAAGATCATGTGATTTGAATCCATCAATAGCATTATCTTACAGATCTCAGCCTTCCCTTTGCGAACGGCTTCACGAAAGCCAGACAATGTAATAACATTCAGAAGGGTTCCTCCATCAAGATCCTTTAGATCAACTTCCATTTCAGCTCCAGTGGACTTCCTCACAATAAGGATGTTGTTTCCACCCTTTCCCACCAGTCTGCTCGCCACAAATTTAGAAATGCACAGTGTATTGTCTTTATTCCTTGCAGCAGAGGGTCTAGTGTTACAGGAGGATGGATCTCAAGGAGGAAGAATGGTGGATTTTGTCATCGGGATTGGCTCATCCTTTTCAGGGGTGACCACAGAGTTGTTGAGACTAATATGGCTATGGTGCTGTCCAAGAGCTCACTGTCATCGTCAAGAAATGAAGTTGTTGCACCCTTGAATAGCGAGAGGAGAAGATACTTGTAGCCCTTTGTCTTTATGGCAGAAAGTTGATGAAAACAATCCAGTTTCTGCGTTGTACCGCTTGTGTCACGGATGGAGGACTTATGACTTGGTCCTTTGGCACTCATCGTTTCTATGTAACGTTTGAGAGTCTTGAAAAATTGGGTACCATCAGACCCAGCCCAGATTTCAGAAATGTCAGATAGGACAACGATGTGATTGGCCACTGGAACCCGATCTGAACGTGTGGAAAGGAAATGCAACCCCTCAGCAGTGAATTTTATGTTGACATATGTACAGGATAGGCCTTGGAAATTTCCCCCTCTCTACCATCTTTCCACTGACCACAATTTCGTCAATAATTGGAGTAGTGATATTATTATTATTATTATTATTATTATTATTATTATTATTATTATTATTATTATTATTATTATTATTATTATTATTATTATTATTATTATTATTATTATTATTATTATTATTATTATTATTATTATTATTATTATTATTATTATTATTATTATTATTATTATTATTATTATTATTATTATTATTATTATTATTATTATTATTATTATTATTATTATTATTATTATTATTATTATTATTATTATTATTATTATTATTATTATTATTATTATTATTATTATTATTATTATTATTATTATTATTATTATTATTATTATTATTATTATTATTATTATTATTATTATTATTATTATTATTATTATTATTATTATTATTAACAATAATATGAAATGGCAGAGGTGCTTATTAACATAAGTTTTGTCAAAAGTAAAAAGAAGCCCATCTATTTTTTTTTAATTGGCAGGACGAACCAATTTTTTTCTGGACTGGTGTATCTATGTACTAAATTAATAAAATTTATGACCATGGTTATTCAATATGCTTAGTGAAGTGCTGGGGTCAAAAGTTCATGATTAAGGCAGTCTGACGTCACTATCATGATTACATTCTAACAAGTTGCAGCCCTTCAGAATGTTACAAATGACGTCATCAAGCCAGAACAATGGGGACGTCAACGTCCCTCCCGTCAGTTGCCGGTGGTGGACATTGCCGTCCTTCCCGTCCGTTAGGGGTTAATTTGCAATAAAGACATCTTGACGTTATGAGCAAGATAAACAAAGTTACGTGAGGCTAGGAGATGCACATTTCTTACCACTGAATATCGTATACATGACCACAGTTTCGTCAATAATTGGAGTCGAAAGATGACTTAACCTGCTTTAGAACCGCAATGACGTTGCGAGCAAGGTAACGACCACAGTTTCGTCAATAATGATTTAACCTGCAATGAAGACGTCTTGACGTTGCGAGCAAGGTAAACACAGTTGCGTGAGGCTATGAGAAGCACAATTCTGTCAACCGAATATTACATGTACACATACAAAAAGTTTCATCAATAACTTTGCATCCGGCTCATTATAACGCTGTATTATTATTATTATTATTATTATTATTATTATTATTATTATTATTATTATTATTATTATTATTATTATTATTATTATTATTATTATTATTATTATTATTATTATTATTATTATTATTATTATTATTATTATTATTATTATTATAATTATTATTATTATTATTATTATTATTATTATTATTATTATTATTATTATTATTATTATTATTATTATTATTATTATTATTATTATTATTATTATTATTTTTATTTTTATTTTTATTATTTTTATTTTTATTATTATTATTATTATTATTATTATTATTATTATTATTATTATTATTATTATTATTATTATTATTATTATTATTATTATTATTATTATTATTATCATTATTATCATTATTATTATTATTATTATTATTATTTTTATTTTTATTATTATTATTATTATTATTATTATTATTATTATTATTTTTATTATTATTATTATTATTATTATTATTATTATTATTATTATTATTATTATTATTATTAGTATTATTAGTATTATTTTTATTATTATTATTATTATTATTATTATTTTCGTTATTATTATTATTATTATTATTATTATTATTATTATTATTATTATTATTATTATTATTATTATTATTATTATTAGGCTCTGGGCATCCTACACTGATGCAAACCCTTCAGAATAAAGGAAGATATATGATATGTCAGCTGTATTCAGGTCACATTCATCTGTTTGCTACCACGATATCATGACAATCAAGACACTATGTCATGGCAATCAAGAGGATTTTCACCCCGTCTGGATGTAACATACTTCACATGCAACCGTATCTAATTCGCATGGTTTAAGCTGATAACCTTTTTTTCATATCTCTGCCATTACAGATAAGATTTCGGTTTAGCAACCTCGATTTCAGAGGTCTAGTCCTTTGGTTTGTTTCGTCAAACATACGTGCAATATATACACATATATATATATATATATATATATAATTTCAGTATTTCATAACTTTGCAATCATCATGAAGAGGGCTGAGTTGACAGGAGTAAATCAACCTCTGGAGCTGGTGAACACAGACATACCCACACCTCCCGCAGATGGCTGTCTGCTCAAGACCACATATGCCGGAATATGCCATTCCGATTTACATCTGATTGAGGACCATTTTAACCTTGGTGGTGATCAGAAAATGGTTGTCTCTGATGTTCTCAAGATGAGAGGTGAGTTAACAGACTGTACTGAAACACACTAAACTAAACAATGTTGTTTCGATAAAAGTGATTATATTCTTTTTTGTTAGAAAGTGGATATATATCACATATAATACTGACGCTATGTATCTGATATAACATACGAAACGATATAAAAGTTGATTTGCCAAAGATATATTTTTTTATAATTTAAGGGATAGATCCATGGAATGGAAGAGTCCTGGGCCATGAGATTGCTGGAACTATAGTGTCATTCGGGAGCAATGCTGATCCTGCTCATCTAGGACTGGCCATTGGTGATCATGTTCTTGCCTATCCCTGGATTGGCTGTGGCAGCTGCTCAGTTTGCGAAGCAGGCGTATCTCCGTCCTGTCCTAATGACCCTGCTGGGTCTGGCTTTTCCCTCGGTGTAGGTAAAAATCCTGGTGGGTTTTCTACACATGTTCCTGTGCCAAAGTGTTCAAATATTGTAAAACTGCCAGACAACATCTCTGGTGCTGTGGGTTGTACCTTGCCGTGCAGTGGGCTTACAGCGTATACCGCTCTTAAGAAGGCCGTACCAAACATAACACAAGCGTTCAAGAAATTTGGCCAAGTTAGGTTGTTGATTGTGGGAGGGGGAGGGGTAGGTTTATGGGCGACTAAGCTTAGTAAGGTCATGTTTAAAGAGCAAAATGTTGATGTATATGTAGCTGATATATCTCAGAAATCGCTGGATTTAGCTAAACAGGCAGGAGCAGATCACACAATACTCTGGGATCCAAAAGCCGACACTCCTACATCCGTTGCCAAGACTACTTCGGGTGGGGAGGCCAAGATCGACACTGTCATTGACTTTGTAGGTGGTGAGTCCACTGCAGGAATAGCGCTTCATTGCCTCAGGCCTGAGGGTATTGTTGTTGTGGTAGGCCTTTTTGGAGGCGCGATAACCTTCCCACTTCCGGTTCTCATATTTGGAATGCTTTCCATTCAGGGATCTTTTGTTGGCACTCAAGCCAATCTGGAGGAGTTGGTGGATCTTGTAGCTGCTAATGATATACAGTATCCTTCCCAGGAACTTGTCACCCTGGACGATATCAACCAAGCAATTGATAAACTCAAAGCTGGTATGGTAAAGGGAAGAGCTGTTATCAAATATGTAGATATTTAGAATACAATCTACTCTAAGAGAGTAGGGTAGATACTATGTATTGTTATGATGTAGTAATATACATTTCAGAAAGTCCAAAAGTCATCAGGCCAATAAAATATATTTAGTTAACAATATTTTCAGTCAGAATAATATTGATTATCTTATCAGAAATTGTATAAACTGTCCCCTGAAGGGGTGTCATTGTATTATTTTTAATACACACCCAGATTATGTTGTTCGTATATTACAACCTATAACCCCTAAAACATTTGATATCACTCTCTAGGGGTGATATATAGCAAGTTAGACTCTTCCACACTTTCTCAGATGCTTGGCCATTTCATCTGGCCATATGCATGGCAACTGGTCCATCTTGACATACTGTGAATGGCTACCTTTTGGCATAAATAATGATAACAGATCTTTTGGGGTTTGTTTTATTACCATATATGATTATAATCACAGGATATGAAATATGTCATGAATCAATCATTTTAAAATGCGTACACTATTTATAAAATGGTTTTAATTTTCTTTTCATGTTTCTTACATTCACTACAAGCTTGAAATCAACACATTACAACTGTCATAATGGCAAAGTTTAACCACAAAATGGCACTTCTTGAATTACTTTGGAATTAGATAATTCTTCAAGATACTTTGGTATAAGAATATGAACTAAATAGCAACATCAAAGTTTAAAAAAACCCATCCAAATTCAATTTTCCCACTGCTAAAACCGAGAAATAGTCATGAATTTTGTGACCATATCGAGGTTTTTCCAACTGATTTCCTGATGGATGGAATAACATTATGTAAAATAACACATGTAAAATTATCATTAATAAGATGGTATCACATTTAGGCAAAAAATGTCACTCAAAATTCAATATTTCATAAATCCGAAACACCATTTTCTTGTTGATTCTCTTCATGTAGGTATATCGGCTCAATACGGTACTACAAAAGATTGAAAGGTGAAATGAATTATGTCCAGACATACTTGAACTGAACTTGTACTGAAATACAGACTACAATAGATTGAAAGGTGAATTGAATTATGTCCAGACATACTTGAACTGAACTTGTACTGAAAAGCAGACAAAGGAACCAAGACAGTGAAGTGAATGATATCACACACTATAAACATTGTTTTTCACAGGTTTTGAAGTTAAGTAGGTGTGTTTTTTGGGAAACATTTTACATTAGTCCAAAGTCTAACAGAATTATATGAAGTTAGAAATATATGTTAGAATAATGTTGACAATGTAATCAGAATTGAAATAAACTCATCAATGATGAATAATTAATGTTCAATGCCTTGTTTTTAAGCCGAACAAATAGGACCAAAATCATTTTTTGTGCAGTTTTAACCTTATTCAACAGATTTATATCGAACTATACCACACTTTCATCTCGAACGTTCGCATTACGTGTTTTTCCCTTAAGCCAACATACCTGACAAAAAGAGGAAAGTCTCAGGTAAGGGTACCGTAGGTAGAGATAAAAAATATGAGCTGGCGTCCTGCTGGGAACACTTGCTTACTGAGATTAGTACTCAGATTAGTGGGGTGTGTAGTCACTTTCACATGTCAAAAATAGTGGGCAAATCACTGTACACACATCTGAGCATTATTACTACACAAGTTTCTTATTCAAATTGTGGTTTTATTTGACAATTAAAATAATGATTGCAATATTTGAATTCATTTCAAATATAGAAATTCTAATTCTATATTGTTAGTAGTGTTTAAACAACTGTGAAACAAGAAAACTATTTTAGAGGTATCGACACCATTTCCAAGAGGTGATCTTTGCACATATGAGTACATGCATTGTTGGCTGATCTCACTGGACAACAGAGAAATTCACATACAGGTGACATGTGACCTGTTGATTTCCATCCTGTCAGTGACTGATATGGTCAAATATTGACAACTACACATTTTGAAGATCTTGAAAATTGTTTTGGAATATATAATATACCAATCTGATTGAATGTATTTCAGAATGAGCATTGTTTGCAGGTATGTTTTAAGTGTTGATGAATTGTAACAACACCTTAGATAGGTACAGTCCATGTTTATTTTTAAATGTGGATCCAGGCGAAATGTTGAGTGAGCAATCCTGCCATGAGAAAAGGTCAAAGCATATCATCAAACCCGTGAGACATATATTTATGCTGAAACATTGGGAACTATTGCATCACACTGGATTTATTCAGAGATGCTCAAGGTTGGCCTCCTGATCAACTTTATCGAAGTTTAAAGTCTATGATAAATTCTTGAAATTGGATCCATGTTATAATTCATTTTTTTCTAAACTGAAATAAAATTGGAATATGAAGATTTCATATTTGTTTTCTGCATATAATTACTATTTTTCATATTTTCTATGTTGGCAAAAAACATATTCAATTCTATATGTTCTGACATGCATATTGCTCAAATATTACCCCAGTTTGAAGATTTTATATTTGTTCACTATATAAAGTCAGTATTATTCATATTGTCTATGTTTGCAAAATAAAATAATAAAAATTATATTCTTCTGATATGCAAATTGCTCAATAAGAACTCCAATATAAAGATTTCATTTTTTGGGGGGTATCAAATCATTTCTATTATTTTATATTCTTCTGCATTTGCAATTATAGACAAATCAATTATAGACAAGTACATATCACTCTACTCTGCATGGCGAGGTAGAATCATATACTACCTCTGCCGCAATACGTTGTTCCTTGCACAGAATTAGTCCGCATATTTGCATGAAATTACCATACAGTTGGCCAATTGGTTGGCTCATGGTACATGCTCATGCACAACAACACAACTGTACACGGGCTTATGCCAATTTCATATGTTCAAAAGTAATTTAGAATGGATCATTCGTAATTTGGGAGGGGAGTGTATTTGAAATATCTGGTTGAAAGATTATACCATTTATATAATTTTGTTCAGGATTTTACATTACTTACAATGCTATTCAGTCAGTTCATGGTGAGGCCTGACATATAAGCTTTGCCCAAGAAGAAAAAGTTAAGATTTTTTTCCTCCTCCTCCCTTGAGGATTAGTGATCCATCCCCTGCTGACTATTTGTGTCTGACTATTTTGGTATACATGTCACTGAAATATCAATCCTTGTTGTATTCACTTTGTTATAATAACAATGACACCAATTGGCTATGTTACCCCATGTGATGAAATATTTTATTCATTGTGTCCTGGTTGCTTGCACTGGGTGTGTCCTCTGTGCACTCAACCAGAGTTAAATATGCTGTTTACTTGCAGAGCCAGGTATAAATCCTGGATCTGCTGTGGAGAGTAATATCACTCAAACAGAACCTCAATATTAAGATTTCACCTTCAGCACGAAAATAATACTTTTCCCAACCAGGATTGGAACCCTGGACCTTTAGCATAGAAGACAGACATCTTAACCACTGAGCCATGTATCACCCTGTGTCAGTAGTGTAGAAAACTTGGAGTCACAGCATTGTATGAAAATTGAAATTGTTCCATTTCTTTGCTAATAAAGACATTTTATTTTTTTTGTATTTTCTCCATTTGCCAAAAAAACAAAACAAAAGAAAAAACACATTTTATGTGTTCTGACTTTCATTCTGCTCTTAAAAGACCCCAACATGAAGATTTCACCTTTGAAGATTTCACCTTTGTTTATTGTATCGTCATTATTTTTTATAATTTCTATCAAAATATAAAATGTTTCAATTCTATATGTTCTGATGTGCATGTTGCGAAAATAAAACTTCAAAATTAAGATTTCAGTTTCAGCATGAATAAAAAAATATATATTGTTCCCGGTGGGAATCGAACCCCAGACCTTTAGCATGGGAGACAGATGTCTTACCCACTGAGCCATGTTGATTAGTATGATTTGACCTTCTCACTGGTAAATCACACAAAGAGTCAACATCTTTATCACTTTGTCAAGTTATTTTATAAAGGGATATTCCGTTATCTCACACAACAGCCTAAATTAAATTTATAGAGTAAAATTTTCCAAAAAATGTTTGTCTAAGATGATATCAATAGTAATGCAAATTGATAAAAAGGAACAGATATCTATTACTCATCTCTCATTTAAATCTAACCATTTTCTAGTTGATTCTCTGTAGGTAGGTATATAAGGTTAGCATGAAATTATTTATATTGAATATGAGGTGTGTCATATAATGTCCATACACATTTTATATATTTAACTCGAACACATAAAACAGAGAATTGAAATTAGCCAAAGAAAATCAGTTACTGGAGTGGTGCACATTTTTCTGGAGAAGTCATATGGAAAGTAGTTCGGCAGGATGTTAATTTCATAGGGAGTTAATGTGTAAATATGTACTCAATAAGTTCACTCATAACAGAAATCAAGATGGCCGAATGTTGGTTGAGAAAGTGCTTGATTTCTCTTAAGGGGAGTACACGTCATGCACAATGGCCTTAGACAATATTACAATGGTTCCATTGAATAGGATTGTAAATGTCTTGCATGGAATTATATGCTCATATTACCCAGTGAAAGTAATGAGGTTAGCTGCAGACATATGGACTGCAGAGAACCTATTAATAAGTAATCCCATTACCGATCAAGGATAGAAAGAACTAAGTAAATGATAACATTGAGAACGGATAATAATAAATGATCAAATATGAGTCAAAGAAGCTTCTATATTTCTTTATGCTAAATGTGAGGATCATACAGATACATATATGCTTTCCAAGGAGGATCTTATTATCTCCTGATATAATACATATTTCAAAAACCCAAAGTCAGCCTTTGTCATAAGATATGAAAACAAGTTCCATTTTCAATTTCCAGACTGTTTCCGTCATATCTGCTGCTATTTAAACTACTGTTCACTCATATTTGAGGTGTGATATTTATGTATGTTACATTTTGCTAATAACGTTCGCTGAGATAACATAAAACGTTCTAAAAATAGGTTCTCAATAGACTAATATATTAACTGATGGATCACCTTCTAATAAGATGAGATGAGTAGAATAATAAACTAAGAGTATATACATTATTTACAATGCTTACCAGCCTCATGTTATCAGCATAGTTGCCATGATACTATTACATACTTAAAGCATTCATGAAATCACATAGTTCACAGGCAATTCTACAGAGGGGTATGTTTGGGGTATGTTTAAATGATACGTGGTCACTGAACTCTGATACAAGGAAACTATCTCACTGACATCAACCAAAATACACCAACCTTGGCTATTTTTGTTTAATGAAAATGCCAAGTACTAGCTGTATACAAGGATGTAACCTCCATTGTGGTCTGTAAGGGTGTTAGGCCCATAGACAACCATAAATGGACAAATATGCCTATCTAAGCCACTCTGAAGGTGCCTCATTGTTAATGTTAGCAAAACATTACTGAGCAGTTATTTGCACTAGATCACTGGCTAGCTAAACAAAGTTTGTTGATAAAGTGTCCAATGGATGATTTGGATTTTAGCAGAAAGCCCATCTACTTTCAAGTGGCACAGAAATCTATGTTGGGGACATGTGATGGATAATAACATTTGATCACAAAGTTTGTGGTATACACATTTATATAATGCAAGGAATACGTGCTTGAAAATATTATATGATGAAAGCTTTTAGATTCCAAAGACTGTTTTCTTAATACACAAAAAAGCATGAGCTGTAAGTGCAATTAGGACCTTTCCGGTGTGCTAGTAAGGCCTGGTAGTTCAATCACACCCTCATTTATGACATTAGGTAAACAGTTCCTTAAGTGATACCATAGTTGGAGAAAGTGCACTGTCCTTAATAAGTAATCTTATTAATTCAGGGCATTTCTAATATTTTTTGTTTTATCTCTTAAATCATAATTTGATTCTTTCTTTTGAAACAGTCTTTGCATATCGGAGGAATTCATGTTAATGGGGCTTTTAAATATTTCATATACAATTGTCTTCATACTGAAGAGCCGTAGAAAGGCCATCCCTGCTGTTTTTTTTCTAGAAGTTCAACATTGCTGTTTTTGTGGTGATTTTGGAGGAATGCAGAGCCTTCCGTTGAATGTCTTCCATTTTTCTTGTGTTGAGGGTTTTACAACAGAAACTCCACACTACATTGAAATTAGATAGTTAAAACGTTCTGTATATAGTGTATCTTTCTTCATTCCTCAAGATCATTTAAACTGTTTTAATTTATTCAACTGCTTTTTGGGCACAATGTTGTTTGCATGCCAGGTGCCAGGTGCCATCGTTTCGATTATAAACCAGGTGTCGCTGCTTTTTTTCCATTGAAGATCCACATGAAGGATTTGTTTGGGTTTTTTGGGGTTTTTTTTCTGTCTTTGTTTATTTCTTTAAAGAATTGCAAATAGGTCGATAAGTCTGTTTCATCCTATTTCTACATGGCTTCTAAAGGATACAGCTTAATATCACATTAATCAAAGATATCGCTGTGTATTGTTCTTTCTCCCCTGAATATGAAATTTGCACAACTCCAGAGGGGTGAGAATTTAGGCCTACAACACAACTATAGACGGGCCTCGAATTTAACCTGCAAAATCATTGAAAGAGTGTTTGTTTCCAATCGTAAACTTTTATATTATAGCGGGTACATGGTGTCACTTTCACCTAACATATATGGCGTCAAAAAAGAACACATTTTACAACTTATATAAATATTAAAGATATAATTTCAGCACCTTTCTCTTATTGAAGAAAAACATAAAACATATGAAAATTTGTAGACAGAAATCAGCTTTTCAATTAGTTAATGCATTCGTGCCTGAATTTTATACATTTCTTGTCACCTGAGGTTTTTCCTTTTGCACATTTAGCACATTCTCATACAGTTTGAGAGTTTATTATCATGTTTCGATTTACCATTATGATGAAAGCAACTTATTGGGGGTTGTTTTCTGAAAATACACATATATCTGATATGTATGAAACTTTAAAAGATTGTATTGGATTGTCCATTTTAACTTTCTAACAAGAATTATACTTGAGACATGTAATATCTCCATTTGTACCAAGTTATTTACACCTAGCTCTGTAGCTGACAACAATTTAAATTACCCTCTATATGTGTCCACATTGAAATATATTTCCCCCCAAAATTGTTTTTTTTTACTTCAAAATGCTTTTAGAACTTAAACCTTTGTTCCTGGAACAAGCCCATTATGGTATATATTATAAAACCTTAATTCTATTTTATGAAGCTTTAAATCTTGTTTGAATATTATAAGTAATCAGATGGAACGTAGCCTGATATGTAACATGATTGGTTGACTGCCAATCCTAAAGTCATACGTGTCCCTTTAAAACACTTATTAAAACAAACTTTGAAACGTATACGTACGCAATGGGCATTTAAGTGGACAAGTATCGATTATGCTTCAGAGAAGATTTATCTCAAGCTGACCATTTTACTGTTGGTCTGAGGAAAGGTGAACCAAGGATATATTGGGGATAAATGTATTTCGTCCATGACACATAGAGACTTGACTTGAGTACGCGGAATGATCACCTTACTTGTACCTCATGTTAGTTGGACGCATTCAATAGTTCGCCTTACACACAGTTTAGTATTGTGTGCCATATCATAATCATGAAATAATACCAAAAAATCTTATTATTAATATTTCATTTCTTGTATATATATAATATGTATAAATGATCACCAAATCTATAATATCTATTACATCATATCAAATTTAGGTACTTAGGTAAAAGTACTGGTAGAGTGTCATCTTAAGACATTAAAATACCCAATAGCCAGATTTTTCTAATTGTTAACATTTAAATAAATTTTTTAATTTTAATTTAAAGCTGAACTCCTCTCTTGAACATGAATATTGACAAGAAATTAAATGATGTTTGAAATGCTGTCCTATACGACTTACATTTGTACGTTTTGCCACATAACACCCTATAGGTTTACCCTCAGATGATCGCCAATCAGTTTGAGAAACAGAAAAGGCTTTCCCTCAGATTACATTCTGGATCTCTTTCAACGAATAGTTAGAAAGGAGTCAACAACATAATGCACCAACAGGTCCACAACTTAATATCCTTTGGAAAATAGAGCTATCGTTGGGTCCACCAACTTCTCGTTTCTCATATTTTTGTACGAATAAATTAAAATTCACTTATACAGTCATGTATCCTATCAGATTTTACCATAATATGAATAAAAAGCATACTTTTTATAGGAGGGAATCTGTGTCCTCGTTTTATTTTTAAGGTTAAACATGGGGGTAAGTATGCTAATTTAAATTATTCTTGTATTATTCATTTCGCCTTAAGCGGAATAGTTTCCAGGATGAATTTTAAAGGGTATTTTAAGAAACATGTCCTGCAAAAGGTTAACATGGCTGATCATGGTATTCCTGAACTGGTCTTTGTGATGTACATAATTACCCAATGTATGTCAACAGCAACGTCACCTTAATTATTTCCCCTCAAAACCGCAGTGTTCATTTTTCTGCGGATTCAATATTTAAGACGATATGTCAATTTGAAATTATTCATTAAGTCATTTATTAAGATGTAATAATAGCAATTTAAAGTTGAATATGGTTCACATTCTTTTACACATTATTTTGATGAAGTTGTTTATCAACTCTATGTATGTGACAATATATATTTTGATACTTTTCTTGTAATGGAAATAATTTTGTCATTGAGTGAATTCAAAGATGTATTCCCTATAAGCGACATAAATAACAGTGAATAATAATAGTCTTTGTTTCTTTGCTTCTTACTTTGTTTTCAATTTCAGCAAATATTTTACTGCAGGTCGTACTACATACTTGTATTCAAATGGTCGGGCATAATTATGATTTGCCACTTACGGAGCTGATTGAAGTGAATGGAGGATCAAGTTCACATACAGACACCTGGAGTGAAGCACTGCTGCACTTAGCTCTTGTTTTCTGTCAGCAATTTCACACACCACTGGATTCATTCATCAAAGAAAATCAGAGACATTCTGTGATAATCTTCTAGATCTTACAAGGTTCCAAGGCTGGTCATATTAACTTTAGTTCATGGCATGTCACCGAGAGCATTGCATCCATGATCGTTGGTTTTTATTAGCAAATTCTTGATTAAGCTTATGCCTCCTAATGGTGAAATTTAATTATCAATGTTATTGCTATTCGATATTAAAAAACACATTTGGATTTATTTGAAATATATTATTGTAAAATCAAATGGGTAACTGGATTACGTTCATAATGTGGATACAGGCCGATGTATATTTTATTTACTTTCCAATCACATTCATGGATACCATTTGTGCAATTCTCCAGTGAATTCCTATATGTTATGCTGTGTATTCATTACTATGGAGGTCTTTCCGTTTGGTAATATGAACTTAATTGAGCAATAAGTCTATTATGACCAAGACCATAAACTGCATTTCACGTTTACATAGAGGCCTGTAATTATTGAATACAAATTTATTTGGCAAAGTGTGGATTAACAAGGGTTGTTTGAGAAATGGTTTATTGTGCATGAATGTTTGTAAAGGTGCTTTCATAATAGCGAAGCGCGGTATTGGGGGTCAATATTGCCGGATATTAATCCTGAACCATGATTGCCATAGAGTCTGAGGCAGCCCTCTTGCACCATGGTCAGGGCCCCCAAGTCTCGCCCAGGCGGGCCAGGTACAGTGCTATGAATGTATTTAAAAGACTATCTGACCCCACTGCAGCTAAAGCATTGTTGGCTGATCGCTATAAAATGACATCCAATAACTTGAATATGGAATCTCAAAAAGCACGGAAGACGAAGATTGCAATGGAAAACGTGAAGAATAAAATGACCGTTTCCCACGTGGTATTGGAGCCGAGGCAAGAGGATTTTGATAATAGTTCATCTAAACAAAAGAAATCTGCTTATAAAGACTCCCAAATAGATGGCTTACCAAGTTTGGATACTAAACATCAAAAGACATTGATGCAAAATACAAAACATGTGTTCAAACCGAAGAGTCAAGTTTTAAGTTATCCTGGAAGCCCAAAAAGTCCACAAGATAGAATGTTTAGCGTACCAAATAGTCCAAATAGTCAAAATGACACAATCAAAGGAACACCTCATAATCCAAAAAGCCCCACAGTCAAAAACAGGTCACCCCGATTAAGTGAGATGACCAGGTCACATGGTAGACATACAGATAACTCTGAGGACTCCATGCGATCAGTTAAACTAAGACGGCAAAGAACTGGTCCAAACAGACTAATGCAGACACAGGAATACCTAAGTCATGCCTCAACATATTCACCCTTGAGAGCGACTATGAATGACAGAAAATCAAATTTTCCGGATCCTTCAAGGCCTGTCAGATCGCCTACTTTTAAAATGAATCAAACGGAGAAATTAGAACACAGAAATGAAAACGAAAATATACAAGCAGCCAAAGAGCGCAAGACATGTAACAGAATGGATAAAAGAAGAAGAAAACTTCTCAATAGGACGATTATGAATTCGCCCTCATCAACATTATCAGGAGAATCGGAAACCTATCTAAAAAGATCAAGTTTAAGAGAGGAAGCTGAATATAAATCTGATAGTAGCACTGATACAGGCAAAAAATATGGAAGTCAAACAAGGCCTATTTTAAAAGATAGAAATGTGAATGGGTTGACGGTAAGTCTGGCCACGTTATCCACACGTACCTCCTCTCCCAGTTCTCGGTGTTCTTCCTCCACGGAGCATCACCGTACCTCCCCTCTACCCACCTTTCCTGGCAAAGCTAAACTAGGTTCCCGGGCCTCTCAGGCGAGGAGGGTGTCTTTAGAAGACTTTGCAAAGTCGGATTCAGATGATACAGCAAAGCTGAACAAGTTACTCAGAACTGGGAGCATATTTGGAGACAAACTCAGTAAGCAATGTTTAACAAAGAGCGAAGATGATGATGAAGATAGTGATTGTAGCCTGATGAGGAGAAGCACATATTCCTGCGGTGATATGGAGGGGCAGGTGCCGGGAAGAAGAGGGACGTTTGCAGGTCGAATGTACTCACATTCCTTGTCAGAGGATAACAGATCAAAATGGAAAAAAGGGAAACATTTGTTGTCATTGGTTTTTGGAGAGAATCGGCGGTCGTCATCTGTCACAGAGAGCAGGTTCAAAGAAGAGGGAGATGTGAGATATTTTATTTAATTTTCTGTTATCGATTATATTTTATTTAATCAACTTCTAAAGTTTTAAAGTTTAACCATTTAAAAAAATAATCTAAATTCACCAGACAAATTTCATAATTTCAAGTAAAATTAGCGACACAATTTGAAACATTCTGCGTTATTCCTAATACATGTACCGACAAACTATTTTACACAGCCCTGTATGAAAGATATAGTATAATCCATTGATTACTATCTTGATATGTATGTAGCTATTATCTATAGAATGTGTGCAACAGTTGATAACTCTTTCCCAATCATTTTCTCTCTAGATCTTCTATGTTTGGCCAGATGATAGTTTGTCACTTGGATAGGCACATTAAGTAGAATATGGATCACTTATAAATAACCTACACGCTTTGTTGTTTGACCTCGGGGCAATTAGACATTTACCATATTGATACCATTAGGCTAGTATTTTAGTCTTAGGACTAAATATTACATCATCTCAAGAGTTTGTATTGGATATTGAAACTTCACTATGATCACCTTTCTGATTTACAAACATTGGACTGGATCCAAAACATCCATTAACTTATTATTCTGAGCCTAAAAAAGTGTGAACTAAAGGTGCTTTGCTAGTCATGTCTCTTAGTCATGTTTATCTGTTAGTCATGGTTATCTATTAGTCATGTTTATCTGTTAGTCATGGTTATCTGTTAGTCATGTTTATCTGCTAGTCATGTTTATCTGTTAGTCATGTTTATATAGTCAGCTTTATAATGTTGTTGAAGAATGAATAAAAGATGAGTTGGCATGATTCATAACAATAAGGCTATTAAGCGTCATTCATGGTGTGATGTGAGCACTGAATACACATTTATAACGAAAATAGGTATATTGAAATTAGTAATAATATACGTCATCATAGAAAAGACCTTAGCTCAAACTACACCAGGTGGTGTCAGTAAATAAGGGTTTTATGTCTTGCAAAATATCCTGATTTCAATCACAATCAAATGTCTGGATTAATTATGTTTAGACGGAGTTAGTCATACATATTCCTAGAGGTTATGTAGGCATATTTGGTAGCATATAAAGAAATTGTAGGTATTACATTAGCTTATTCAAGCCTTTTGCTGCTTGTACCAAAATTGAAAGCTTGAGGGTGTATTTTTACAAAGGACTAATGAGAGCCCACATTTAACAGGTACATAGGGCAATAACATCAGATTCAATAACATGGATTCAATAGCATCCTTGACATAAACAGTCTCACATTTGCTCCTTTAACCAGAACGTGAACAGAAATTATTCACATTAATTTCCAAAATCGATTTTACAAAAATGTGCAACAAATATATTTTGTCAATGGGAATCCTACCTTTGCTGTACATTCAAACTAATCAAACAGCAATGTTTTTGTGATACAAGAATCTGTCTAACATGCAATATTTGCTAATACACATCTTTTCAATCTATTTGGATCCAGATTTCCATTGATGAATAGGGCTCTGATAATCGTGGGATTATTCTGTGGTTTCTTTGATAGTAAACATAAGTACATCAATAAGGTCAAACCCCTGGTGATAATCTGAGATTTATAATACTCTATTACATGACATGTTGTGTAAATTAAGCAATTTTGTCGGCAATAAGTGTTCTTTGTGTTCAATAAGAATCATTGGATTAAAGGCAGAATCCAAATCATTGGATTAAATGCCTTATATTGAAGTAGCAGAGGAACAAATATCTAATTAGATATGTTGTTATGTCTACATATTTGAAAGCTTTATCATTTCCCGAATGGGAATGTCAATTAAAAACGTTCACGTAACTGCATTTTAAAATAGCATGTCGAATATTATGAAGTTTATCTTAGACCCCTGAGGCATAGATTTTACCCATTATATCTTGTCTGCTAAATTAAAATTAAAATATGCATCAATAATAAGAAACAGCCGCAAATGATGACGATGACTATGAATGCATATCAAAAAATAACACCGAATACTGTGATGTAATCGTTTGTCTCATTGGGTTTTATACCATGAATTTATTCGTCGCATGACAGTCGAGTTTGCCATTCTGTTATGCAATAACTTAAAATGCTAATCTTCAAATAGCTAAAATACAAAGTATTACACAAATCCATAACATGTTTGGGTAAACAAATTAAATACAATTTGTTAACCCGAGGGATGTTTGTCCCTGTTCAGGAAAGCGATAATTAGACTGTCAAGTTGAGGCTTTTTGTGGTCAGACAGAGGTCTGGCTCTCTGGCATAGTACATTTTGCATATAGAATTACATGTTTTTAATAGACGCTTTACCCCTGAGTCATATCTCGCCAAGATCAAGTTGTTTATGTGCTTTCCTGAGCACACCATAAACAATCTGTTCCTTAGTTTGCAATACATTGACATCATGCCTCTTGATTTCTAATAAAAAGACAAACTCTAACATAAAGTCCAGAATTATTTATTTAAATAAATGCTACATTTCTGTTGTTATCCTGAACTTGTAGGCAAAAACACTATTCCGTCAATGTGCCAGAAAGGTGTGGATCGTTCTATTGTGGACATCACTGCTTAAAGGGTAGGCCAAGCAAGTGTATCAGACATTTCACAAGTTGAAAAATAAATCATAAATAAGACCTCTATTATAATACTATTTAAGAATTTCCTAAATATTAAAGTCAAAGACTTCACAGCTCACAATGTTTAATATTTACCATTCGATTGATTGCACGATAACTTTACTCTTATTGACGTTTCATAGAATTTGTATGTTATAGGAAAGAAGATGAATTGAATAAACAATTAAAAAGTTTCCTGGATATTGCTACGGATTTCTCAGAAGATAATAATGACGTTCATCATATCCAAGAGGTTTCTGGTATTGCATTTGATCCTGAATACTACAAGGCAAACAAAGAGGTACATGTATGAAACATAGACAAAATGTCAACGTGACATTAGATTTGTATGATTATCAGGTATGCATTGACATTTACCATTTCATATTGGAGCATATCACATTCCAATATCTCATAAATAATTGAACAGAATAACAGAAATGAAATTAAATGGTTTACAGATCCGTTTGTCTGATGAAGTCAAAGACTGCATTACTCTACCATCTGAGAGTAGAACACCTGAAATGATTCAAAAGGTATACAATCCTAAACTACATGAGCAATTCATTGTAATAGCTATATTTAATTATCATTGATACATATCTATATAAACTATATAGATCATTTTTCATAATAAATATTTACAGCTCATCATAGCAATGATGTTGTAACTGAGATATTTTGTCAATATATATATATATATATATATATATATATATATATATATATATATATATATATATATATATATATATATATATATATATAAATATATATATATATATATATATATATATATATATATATATATATATATATATATATATATATATATATATATATATATATATGACAAAATATCTCAGTTACAGCATCATTGCTATGATGAGCAGAGATAACTAAAAAAGGACTAAATATGTAGATGAAATGCTCTGTGTCTCTGTGTTAAGGTATTGATCAGCCTGAGAGGATGCAAAGCATTTGCTGAGTATCCCCCGCAAATGCAGATAAAATTCGCCACAGTTGGCTGGTATCAACAGTAAGTAGACCATAAGGCAATGCAACAATTTGAAATATTTCTTTCTAATATTCATGACAAATACTTTTAGTGGAATATTTATATACCGAAGGTTTTTCACGCCAGGGCCGCATCTGAGCTGAGTCTGTAACCAGTAATATTAGCATCTCAGTTGTGTTAGTTATTAAACACTTTTCCAGTCAGTTTTCCTGCATCAGCAACAGAATTTGTCAAATATTCAATCGCACACTCAGACTAATGCAACCTCGGTGTTGAAGGGCCTTAACATGTATTTTGTGTTCACTTCTTCAAATATTCAACATACAGATGATCAGGAAGCAATGAAAAAAGTGTTGATGATAGAAAACAGTTTTAACCAAAAAGAATATGTTTAAATCATTGTAAAATAAGTAACTTAATTAGTAAATGAAACAGATGATAAATATTTGTTTATTTTTACTTCTCTAGCATCCCTGCCAAACGGATGATATTGAAACAGGGTCATGAAGCTGAAAACTTCTATTTCATTTTGGCTGGAGCAGGTATTACAAAGTTCACAATTAGTTGACAGATAATGTAGTAGTATGTGTGCTAAACCATAACAGAGGTACAGAAGGGTTTTAAATTTACACTTCACTGACAACCTCCACTGAATTCCGGGTTGACCAATACATTCAGCCTGATTTTCCCCATTTGAATTATTTTAAACCTAACAAAAAAACACATTCTGGTATGTTTTTCGACCTTACATATTTAAATCTACTTTTAAGCTTGCATTGTAACCAAATTCAGTAATTTATGAACTCAACTGTGGAGAAGCGGCATTCTACCAGTTCTAAACGGCTAATTGTTTGTCAATGCATAAGTTTGTTATAGACCAGGTGTTGTTTGAGAGAACACCTAAATTTGTCACAACATATCTGCTCTAATTTCAACACAGATGAGACATATAAATACGGTTTTGAAAAGGTAAATCTGAAATGGCAGTTCCATTAGATAATTACAACATTCTATCTTAATTCTATGCAAACAACCAAGCCCCCCATTTTGGTTCAATGTCACCGCTGTACTGAGAAAAAGATTCTTTTAGTTACAGAATCACAGAACCATTAAAACCGGAACTGACTGAGTTTTCACGTATCTGCTTAGTGTAAATCTTAAAAATACCGCGGAAAATAAATCAATTTTGAGAAAGCATTTTTTTCCTCAAGTAAAAATCTTTAACTCGCATCAAATGCTTTTTAAGTGTCTGGAATGGCGATTCCGTCTGTCTGACCGGCAGATGGTGCTAAAAACTATTTGAGGTTTCGTACCATATATCAATAAACATAGGTTCCATGTTCAACGCACCTTTTCATTGAATGCCTTCTTTTTTAGCTTTATAATAATCGAATGTCCTTTAATTTCAAAAGGGAATTTAATCTCCAGGCTTTGGCTGCAGATAGACGTTTTAAGTGATCATAATTGCGTGGAGGTTGTGATGATATGGTTCTTATTCGGATACATATTGACTCAGTTATGTGTGCTCTCTGTTCTAGCCATTGTTAAGAAGATCTCCCAGGATTCTGCAGGCGAGATATCAATGAGGGCGGTGGCTAGGGTGCAGAAAGGACAGTCATTCGGGGTAAAATATGAAAATAATGATGACTGGAAAATTGCATTGCAAAAGAAAATAAATTATAATTTATGAATAGATTAAGATATACAAATTTAACTCTGAAGTTTTGTAATTGTACATCAATTTACCTGTGCACTGCATGTGTTTCCTTACTGATTTGCTTCTGAAAGAATTGCTTTTTTAAAAAAAATATTATATTTCAGAAAAATATTTAGGTCTTTTTAGGCAGATGTTAGTGAAATCCAGATTTGAATATAATAGTATCTGACTCATGAAAGACTACAAATACTGTTTGGGGACCAAGAGAAGAGTTTGGTAAGTATCAGAATTACCAATGTCTTGTTATAGGAAATATCACTGATCCAGCAGACAGTAAGAACAGCAACAGTAGAGAGTATCACACCTATGGACCTCCTTGTCATTGACAGAAACGCGTTTGAAAGGATATTCTTCAATATGCAGAACGGAAAAGACCCTGAACATATTTTATTTTGCAAGTATGTTGCGAATAGGGTGTTTAGATTATTAGGTTTTAAAAACGAATATAAATTATTTGAATATTAATTTGATTTTGATGATTCAAAACCGTTTTTGGTGAATTAGATTATTTCTTCAGGTATTCAAATATCATGTATTTTCAGGGAAAATATAAAGTTTCTGAGAGAATTCCCGATGGAGAAATTTCGAGAGTCGCCGAGAGAATGTATGTTTCATTATTTCCGACCGGGAGCTATCGTAGTCCCTGACAGCAGCAAGACTGAATACATCTATATAGTAAAGTCTGTAAGTATACTCACCCTAAATTTCACACCAGTACTTTTTATCGGATTATATGAATGTAAGTCACAAATGCTCTGAGCTATTTATCCTTTTATCTATTTGAGAATAATATACTATTTTAAGAAATAAAAAATATACATGTTAAATTATCATGTAAATTAACGTAATATTATCATTTATATGTCAGAATGACACCAGAAACTTTTTATATTGTTTTTCTTTTATTTTTGCATCAAATATATGTTCAGCCTTTCGGTAATTTTCTCACTTTCAAACATTCTGCTCAGACAAATTATAATATCTCTTCATTTCAAGTTAACAATGACAATACTGTTAGTAAATTGTAACTGTACAGTTGATAATACCATTGACGATTTCTTGATCTTGACACAGGGTACATGTCAAATTCTAAAAAAACTAAACAATGTGGCGCCCAGTCGATCATGGATGTCAAAATCTCTTGATCTCAGTCAACAGCTACCGAAGTTGGGCACAACCTTACCAGGTACTACTTACCCACAAATATACTATATAAATACACATGTATCAAAATACAATTAAGAACATAAATATAAACTTTGCAGCTTGGTGATATAATTAATAGTATGCATTTTGTTAAAGGCCAAAGTACATTCAAAGTTACAACAAATTATTTTGTGCTGCATTCTCTTAAAAATAAATTGCATCATATATTTTACATGTCATTTAAAATTATTTATTCTTAATCTACAAAAATGAAAAATATTTTTTTTAATATTTTAAGGTCCCAAGATTGATACTGGGTTACGGAAAAGTCACACAAGCAGCAGTTCTACTTCTGTGTATAGCAGGTTGGATTATTTGACATCAATACAATCGAAGGTAATAGAACATATTATGTATCCTTGAATCTACATGTATATATTTCTGAAACAATTAACCTCTTTAGCCTTAAAGCATTCATGAAACCTGGAAGGTTCCAGGCGATTTTACAGTGGTTTAAGATATCTGAAAACAATATATGATCTTAAAATTGACATACATACAGGCTATCTGTCTGAAATCCACAAAAAAACGTCTGCTCTGAGAATTATGGTTTTTTGTGACCACCAAGTACTGCCAGTACTGGACAGAAAGTGTGCTGTGTGTAAGTCACAGGAGGTGATGTTAACCAATTGTCAAAATTGGAGCAACACATTTTCAGCCAGTTTTTTCACTATTTTGAGAATGAATTGGAAGATAACACCATCATGATGATGGTGCCTTTTCTTGACTTTCTTTTGGTGATAAAATGATTAAAAACAGATGAATATTTATGAAGTTAGTTGCCAATTTAGTTTTATATGTACTGATGTGTATATCGCTTAAATAGAACAAAAAACAATTCTATACAGTCCAGCCCTTAATGGGGAATCCATGCAGCCTTTGATGTCTTCCCATTCAGTGGTGTGAAAAACCCCAAATTTCATCAACGAGGGTCAGATCATAAATTTCACTGATACCAATTATCAGCATTCACAGTTTTACCGTTCAAAGTCCTTGTGATTTAAGGCCAAACCAATGATCAAAGGGTTTAACCAGTGATCAAATGGTTCCATATCTCGGCATCTAAGTAAAGGGGGATTCCATGCAGCCTTTGAGTCATGTCTTCCCTTTTTGACAGAAAGTTTTCCACATGCATAAGATATTTTCCAAATAAATAGTATACTTTTCCCATAAATGATATATCTATCACAACCATAAGATATTTGTCACAACAATAAGATATTTGTCACAACCATAAAATATTTGTCACAACTATGACAGTTATTTCATTGATTCAAATAATAGAAAAATAATGTTGTTAACACTGAAGTATACTCCTGGCAATTAATTGTACAAAACATATCCACCCTGTTTTCCATGCTGGACAGGTGCCCAACTGGTAACTCATTAGGTGTTTACATGAGATCACAGACCAGCTAAACAAAGCTTGTTGACAAAATGTTCATTTGCTGGTGTAGGTTTCAGCAGACAACTGATCAACTTTCAAATGCTACAGAAAGTTGTTAACAGGGAATATGTTGGGTAATACTACATAAAAGCACTGTTTAGAGTATAAACATTTATGTTATGTAAAGAAAATGTGTCTGAAAGTCTGGTTTCATGAATGTTTTAAGGTATGTGAAAACTCCTCACTCCGGGCATTTCTGTACACAAAATAGATGGTGTGGTACTTTGACTTAAAAAGCTCTGTGGCTTTACCCCTATATAAAATTCAAGTGTGAGAAGATAGTATGGAAGAGTACATTCAAATATGAAATGAAATAGGTGACACACACGCACACGCAATCCGCATACACATGCACACACTTGATATTTTTCTCCATGGGTGTAAATCTAAACATCTAGTATCATTATGATTATAAATAACAACAAAGCAATAATATCAATTCATGTCATTATAAATATATATATATATATATATATATATATATATATATATATATATATATATATATATAATATATTATATATATTTATATATACATATTTATAAGTAAATACACTCACAGATATAATACCAATAATACCAATATATAAATATATTTATATATATATTGGTATTATTTCATGATTATGATATGACACACTATACTATTGAATGCGTCCAACTGACATGAGGTACAAGTAAGGTGATCATTCCGCATACTCAGTCAAGTCTCTATGTGTCATGGACAAAATACATTTATCCCCAACATATCATCTGCCACCGCTTGTGAAAATATCAACAGCCTTTACCATTGTGAGCATTCTCTGCTGTGAGGAATATAACTTCTTCTTCCTGTGTGTTTGCGCTGGGACAACTCTCTGTGTGGACTGTTGTGTTTCAATATTTTGTTCACTTCTATCGATAATGTTTCTTTATTTGCCCATGTATAAAAAGGTTAGGTTTTATTACACAACCAACCTATTACTGTACAATTGTGATAGAATAACCTTCACTGCTAATTGTCCACTTTCAAAATATATTATAAAATTGAATGTTTAATATAAGGAAATCAGAAACAAAACAATATCATATCACTTATTTAAATGTTATTTAATATTATGGAAGTAGAGTAGATTTACCATCTGATATAAACCTGTAGGTAGAGTATCTAATAATTAATACATTTAACTTATTTAACAGGACTCAGCTCCGTCCAGAGAACTTACAAACTCAAACAATAATACATTGCATAAAACAGAAAGAAACGATGAGGATTCATCAACTAAACAAGTGAACTTCAATATTCAAAATGAAAAGGACATATCGAAAAATAGGGACACTTCTGAAACACAGCATGAACAAGAGTCTATCAGAAAGCTACGCAAGGTGGCGTCAAAGTCTGCTCCAGGTCCGAGGAAATCCACCCAGTCGGAGTCGACTTCCGGTATGACGGAGAAAATCTCTTCATCTGATGATAGCAAAATAAAATACATCTCAGGATCCTTGGAGACTCCCGTCTTACATACTGAAAAATCGGATTCCTCAGCAACAACCAGCCACCCGCAGGATGGTGGCGACATGACAGATGCTAGCTCTATTATCTATATGAATGATTCGCGGGAACCAGAGGCTTTGGAAGATGACGTTTTTGTAGATAATCCGCCAAAAATAGCTGATACTGTACACAGTAATGACAACCAACGCAATACAATATCCCCCACTCACAGTAGACCAACTAGTAGTGTTGAGTTTGATAGGAACAAATCACAAAGTTTTAATTCATGCCGGGACAAGCAGGTGAGTGATTCATTGATATGCCTCATCATGTGCTCATCAGAATTCAATGAAAGATGTATTATCAAAACAGATTGATAGAATATAATTTGATTATTATTATTATTATTATTATTATTATTATTATTATTATTATTATTATTATTATTATTATTATTATTATTATTATTATTATTATTATTATTATTATTATTATTATTATTATTATTATTATTATTATTATTATTATTATTATTATTTTATTATTATTATTATTCTTATTATTATTATTATTATTATTATTATTATTATTATTATTATTATTATTATTATTATTATTATTATTATTATTATTATTATTATTATTTTATTATTATTTTATTATCATTATTATTATTATTATTATTATTATTATTATTATTATTATTATTATTATTATTATTATTATTATTATTATTATTATTATTATTATTATTATTATTATTATATTATGGATTATAAAATCTATGATTTTACAGGATGAAATCATAGAATCTACAAAAACAAATTCAGAACAGGAGCCATGCTACGTCATGCTGAGACATCTGAGGAAAAAGGATGTATTTGTATGTATACCTTACACATGTTAGCTTAAACTGCTCTTTTGTAATGCCTCTCAGTATGCAAATGACGCCAAACATCGGTTTTATTGTGTATAAACGTGCCAAACAAGGGGATGAATGCTAAAATTGTGACCTTATCGGCTCACGTTCAATTGTTAAATGACCTTCAAAACATTCTATATTTTGAAATGTCCTTCCGATTTATATCAATGTAAAGTTACAGTTTGGTATCGAATGTCTTTCAGTTCACAACCTTCGGGGGATAACCAATTGTTCGAGAGGAGTAAAGAAAGGGAGAAATCATAATTTATTTCTATTTTTCTGCAATAGACCGTTCTAAACTGTATTTATTGATAAGAGTTATGTCTATTCCTACGTCATGTACTTCACACTAATTTTTAAATATTTATTCACTCCCCTGTTTGGCCGTTATCATTATGTTTTGAGATTTATGAAGACATATTACAGCATCATGAGAATAATTATAACTAACAAAAATAAACACGAAGACAAAACATTGAGTAATAATCAATTCATCTTTTAAAAATGGATATATTGAGTTTATATGTTTGTTTCAAAATACGTATCACAGCATAGAGCTTCTATTAGAATACATATCCCGGTTTGTGTAACAAAAATGTGTACTTCGCTTTATTGTTACTTTAGGGATTGGAAAATGTGGTATTTGACGATGACAATGCTTTTAATGAACCCAAGACGTCTGTTATCCTGGTGAGTGTCACAATTACAAACTCCTCTTTTTACTCATTTTGAAATTCTTAATTATTAACAAAATGTGGAGTTTGCAAATGTGACAAAACAGTTCATTCTTTATGTTGCATTCTGCTTTTTACACAAACATCCTTACTGACATTGGTCTTTTAAATTATTGTTTCATGTATTTTTTCTTATTGTTTCATGATAATTGAATTCCCTTATTGTATCATGCTAATAAGACTATTGTTTCGGTCACCAATATGTAAGCGTTTACGTTTTTCTGTCTTACCATTCAGTATAAGTCGCATTTCTATCTTCAATCTGCCAACAAGAGAGGATTTTGAGATATTAAGACTGACATCTGGTGCACATTATAAGTTAATCTAAAAAAACCATTGACAAGACATGAGCTTCTTGAAATACCATCAAGGAATATCAAGTGAACCACTTGATATTTAATCACTTGGTCACAATCAATTGCTTATAAAATGTTGGTGCGACCAAAATAAAATAGGTCAACATGAGAGATTGACCAGTTCAAAATGTTAGATGGGCTTGACCTTATGTCTGGGCAATACAGTTAACCCATTGAGCCTGTGGCAAGCACCAGATGGCACTGTTAGGAGGAAGATAGTGTGAGTCCCTCTCTCATTCCGCCAACTGTCATCTTCTCTGAAAATACTGTTCGGAGTTCTTAGCTCGATGAGTAGTATGTGAAATGTGTTCACTGGACCAACACTATCTATTTTTTATTCGTATCAGAATTAATTCATTTTTTTATTTATTTTTGAAATAATCTTATAGTTGTCATTGGGTTGTCAAGAATGTTTTCATTCTGAATAGCATGAATAATATATGCCAATTTGAATCGAGGTGATAAATTCAATGTGTAACATGTATTTTTATTGGCTGAAATTATCATCTGCTCAAGTCTGCTCTGGGAAAGGATATAAATGAACATTTATGGAACAATTTACAGGCATTTCAAGAAAAATGCACAAACACTAACATTACTCTATGGCCATTGGCGCGTGTCATTCAAGTTGACCTGACTCTGATTAGCTCGTTATCAGCCTATGATAATTTTTATAATTATTCCATTCTTTGGACAGAGCCATAGAATAATGTTTGACTCCCAGCTCATAATTATATTTGCATTCATTTTTAATACATAAAATGTGAATTATTTGAGAACTGCTTGCTTATTTCAGGTGAGCAGAGGGGCAGAACTGATCATGATGTCCAAGAAGTTCTTTGAAAAGCATGCCAACATGAGTGTTAAGCAGTATGTACGTGAGCAGGTCCGCCAATTCCCCAGTGAGGACACCCTTCAGGACAACCTTCAAATAGAGACGAACTGGGACCTATTCAGAAAAGATCTGGTGACAGATTTATTAACTCAACGAAGAGAGTTTAGAGGCCTGATGCCAACTATACAATAAATACATTCCGCACCACAGAAACAACACTTCATAGAAATATGTATTTATTCTGCTGAACACTATAACACTAAATATATTTTTCTGGTCTATTCGCAATATAAAATGTCGCGAAATACATTCTTCTGACTGTTATAGAAAAAGAAAGAGATCTTAGATTTGAGAAAATATATTGACAGGTTAGCTTCTCTGAAGCGAGATAAATTCATTTGTAATATCATTTTTTCACTCTTGTGCACGTCTTTAGTTTGAAATAGTACTTATCAGTATTTTTTGTTATTTTCATGAAACAAAATTAATGTTTGTTATAAAATAATGTTTATTGAATGAAACCAATTTGTGTATATATACACTTCATATAAATTACTTCTTTGTTTATTCTGTGCAATATTTTAGGCTAGAATTGTTACAATTACATTCCACTTCTCCCACTATTTTTCATCCAACAATTGACAGACCATAGTTTATAAATCTGCCAAATATTACAAAATGTCATGATGATGTGGTGCGGGCATTATATCTACCTATTAATTTATATTTATTATATAATGGTAAATTTAAGAAAAGGTTATGTAAGACGTTTATATATTCGAAATGTATTCTGTGATATATACTTTAATCAATAAATATGCATATAGTATGCACTGGCTAAGGGAAAAATCACAATTTGTTTCTTTAAAGTGTGCCTTTTCAATTTACCTTTCCAATTATCCTAAGTTCCACAAGTTTTGACAATAGTATCCAATCATAGAGAACCACATCAGCTTTTTCTCACTGCACGTGCTGGTCAATGACATCACGAGGCAATTACATAACGCAAATATTATGTACTTCAAGAGATGCAACAAGTTTTTCAAGAATTTCTCATCGTACAGCATACAGAACATTATGAATGGTGAGCCTTGGACAGCAAATGCAGAATACAAAGATAAAACAATTTCAGAGAAAAATATTCCAAAATATTAAATTATATACTCCATGTTTTTGCCAACTTTCCTGACTGCAGAAAATTCAGATCACTTTTGTGCCCAGAGGTCAGCCTACACACACGCATGCTAAATCTTGTTTTGTGAGTTGAAAATATTTGAATGTTGTGGGTATTGTTTTGATTGACCTCACATGAAAATGTATTGTGACGTTATATAACTCCTCGGGCGACCAATTACTTCCGGGCACCAAAGTGATCTGAATTTTTTTCATAGCCCTTTTGTAGACTTTGAACCAGATTAAACCATTTTTTGCTAAATCTTTTGGGATACTGCAAACATGGGACCAAAGATAATTCATTTTAGAAGATGGCCAGATAAGCATTTGAAGGGAGAACAATCAATTGCTTCTCTTGATATATCACCATATTTGCAAACGCATCGGTATCCCGGCATGTGCAGTGACACATGTGCCGCGAGAAGCTGATGCGGTTCTCTATGTATCCAATTAACTCTGACATCGAGCTGCAGTGGACAAGACTGTCAATATGTCGTCCAAATAATGGATGTTGTCATCAGGAGAAGCCTTGACACTTTGAAAAGCTGCAGCAATGTTTGTTTTCCCCATCCAGGAGGAAAAACATTTCTGGATCACCTTGACTACTCTGTGCACTGCAGCATTTTTTAAAGAAAGTGATCGCTGTTAATGCCATCGTTTATCAATTTACTTGGCGGCCAGGAGCGGTCATGCATGACTCTCGCTTTGTTTTTTCTAGAGAGTCTCTCAGAGGGGTACCACTGAGTGCTTGAAGGCCATTTTGTATCCGACATAAATACTGTAATCACTTATAAATCAGATTGCTAAACCATGAAGTACCTGTAACAAAGTGTTTCGGCAAATTAGCAGTCAGAATAGACAACTAAGCCTTGTCTCCATAATCAGTTAACATAAATATGTTTAATTAGGGCTGTCGCAGATACTCTGATCCACCTGAGAATGAGAGCGGTCGAGAGTGAGAGTGGTCCACAGTGAGAGTGGCCCAGAGTGATAGTGGTTCAGAGTGAGAGTGGACCAGAATAAGAGTGGTCTAGAGTGGCCCAGAGTGAGAGTGGCCCAGAGTGAGAGTGGCCGAGAGTGAGAGTGATCCAGAGTGAGAGTGGTCCAGAGTGAGAGAGGTCCAGAGTGAGAGTGGCCCAGAGTGAGAGTGGCCCGAAGTGAGAGTGGTCCAGAGTGAGAGTGGCCCAAAGTGAGAGTGGCCCAGAGTGAGAGTGGTCCAGAGTGAGAGTGGTCCAGAGTGAGAGTTGCCCAGAGTGAGAGTGGTCCAGAGTGAGAGTGGTCCTGAGTGGGAATGGTCCAGAGTGAGAGTGGTCCTGAGTGAGAGTGCACGAGATTAAGAGTGGCCTAGAGTGAGAGTGGCCCAGAATGAGAGTGGTCCAGTATGAGAGTGGTCCTCAGTGAGAGTGGCCTAGAGTGAGAGTGGCCCAGAATGAGAGTGGTCCAGAGTGAGAGTGGTCCAGAGTGAGAGTGGCCCAGAGTGAGAGTGGTCTAGAGTGAGAGTGGACCAGATTGAGAGTGGACCAGAGTGAGAGTGGCCCAGAGTGAGAGTGGTCCAGAGTGAGAGTGGTCCTGAGTGAGAGTGCACCAGATTAAGAGTGGCCTAGAGTGAGAGTGGCCCAGGATGAGAGTGGTCCAGAGTGAGAGTGGTCCAGAGTGAGAGTGGTCCAGAGTGACAGTGGTCCAGAGTGAGAGTGGTCCAGAGTGAGAGTGGCCCAGAGTGAGAGTGGCCTAGAGTGAGAGTGGTCCAGAATGAGAGTGGTCCAGAGGGAAAGTCATCCAGAGTGAGAGTGGCCGAGAGTGAGAGTGGTCCAGAGTGAGAGTGGCCGAGAATGAGAGTGGCCCAGAGTGAGAGTGGTCCAGTGTGAGAGTGAGCCAAACTAAACTGATTTAAAATCCTTCTTATTACACCAAGGTTTCCAGTACATTGTTGAGAACAAAAGTACATGCACTTAAATCAATATAGATAATTTATGTATTTTACTAATTAACTGTAATTCAGACGTAAGGATGTTACAAATATCAAATCTGTAAAATATGCACATAATTTTGAGACGAATTTAGCCCAAACATGTGTTTCAAATATTGAGTGGCTAATTTACTAATGTTTACACCGATATTGAGAATAATTTAAGCTGTGCTAAATCAGTGAAACAATAGGCAAATTTCTGATTCCATACTAAATCCCTGGGATTATGCTCGATGTCCGATATTCAGATGAGTATTTGGCACAAACGTCAGGTTGAACACGATTTTTGAAGTCAAGCAGACCGATACTTTTCACAAATCATCTCAGACTTATAATTCACGTTACGCTCCAGTAAGTCTATCTCAGTATAATGCTAAATTATATTAAGTTTAAACGTCTTCTAAATATCGGTCCCAGTTAACATTTCTCTTAATAGATTTCTATTAGTTATAAGTGATTATGTTTTATATTGATCTACTGGGTCTTAAATTCTAAATGTGATTATTTTATTTTCATAATGTTTATGTGTTCATGTCCATATTATACAGTACTGACTGTTTTAGGACTGAAGTTATCTTTATACCAAACAGGATCAGAAATATATAATGAACCAATGACAATCTCAGTATAATGCTAAATTATATTAAGTTTAAACGTCTTCTAAATATCGGTCCCAGTTAACATTTATCTTAATAGATTTCTATTAATTATAAGTGATTATGTTTTATATTGATCTATTGGGTCTTAAATTCCAAATGTGATTATTTCATTTTCATAATGTTTATGTGTTCATGTCCATTTTATACAGTACTGTCTGTTTTAGGACTGAAGTTATCTTTATACCAAACAGGATCAGAAATATATAATGAACCAATGACAATACACCAGTGACAATAAACTTAAACCAGCACTTCCATAATAAGCTATTATGCATATTTAATCAATCTCTGTACATATGAAGAAATAAATTACTCATCATTCATATTGTTATATATTTCTGGCACAGCTCTCCTAAAGCCCCCTTATGATGGGTCCATATCTCGAAGAAAAAAAAATACACATACACACAAACTATCTCCTCCGGAGAATTAGCCCGAGTCTTCAAGCAATTTTGTTGGTCTACTTACCTGAGTTTTCCAATCAATTGTAAGCACCTGACAAGGCTGCTAGGGCCCATAGGTGATCACAAGCTTCCCATTCTTCTCTGAAATCTGATCAACTAAACTCCAGAGTAAAGTCTCTCATAATTACTAAGGCAAATTAGTTATAGAATGAGATATTGAGGTGAACACTTATTACATTGGAGCAGCCTCCTTGGACCTTGCTTAATTGACATTTCATCAATTTGGCACCTTAATAAATAAAGGACTTAACTATCCTGTCTGATTTAGACTCTTGTATGTTATATATCTTATGAATATGATGATAGTGCGTTACGTAAGCGAGTGTAAGCCTTTCTCTAATATTGGCCCAACCCCCAGCACATCCCCAAGATTTTTGTATTGAAATCTTTGTTATTGTTTGCTTATTGCTTGGAATTCCATTCACAATGTTGCTTTGAGTGGTATTTAGGAGTACGCTAAATAATCATTTACAATATATATATATATATATCTGTATCCCTAATGATAAAAATGCAAACTAAAGTTTGAAAGACATAGAAATCAGTATGGCGATTTGACAAGAGTTCAAACAAGAGTTACACACTTAAAATTGATTTAAAAACCCAATGTAGTTGACGAACGAGTTAATAATTAAGAATATTCGATATTTATGTTTGATATCTAATGTATTTCCTTAAACCAGAATGAGTTCGACTGTCAGTGCTGTTTTACAACCTACATTTGAGTGTGAAATAGTTTCGATCTCCACAATCATATTTCTCATTGTACACATAACACGTTTTTGGAGATTCAAATTTCATTCAACAGTGTGGTGGAAATAAGCAATTAGTTGCCAAGATGAGCGAGAGTGGTGACCTCAGTAATACATCACAGGAATGCAGGTTGCCTTACACCCAAAGCCAATAAATGGTGCTCTTAATCTATCTCATCTATCTGTATCATCTGTCCTGCTTATCACAAACTTAGGAAACTCAAGTCAATATATTGAAAGAGGAATTTATTTGGGTACAATTAAAAATAAAAACGAAACAGGTTACATTTGCAAATGCAAAGAAAATGATAGTACAATTAGCTGTGCAAGACTAGTCTATACATGTCGAGGTTCAATTATCGACGATCATCAATCTTTATGATGAAGCGTTAGGCTTCAGAAGTAGAGTATCTCAAAGGTTTCTCTGAGTAAACTAACTGTTTTCATACCAGCACGACCCCTATGCTTTATGGTATGACAGAGAAATACAAGAGATATTCTAATGACTCTATGACAAACATAGTCATTTTTAATCATGTTGAGCCCAATTGCACTCCTCGCGATAACACATACCTCTTGATGATACGATAACACCATTTCATGGATACCAATCCTGACATTATATCACTGGAATATATGGATACAATTCACAATTGTAACAATAACAAATAGAATATAAGTTCGTATATTCAATCATAATGCCAATACAACCACTTGGGATTGTATATATATTGAGTGATTTTTCTTCAATATATATGTCTAGATATTTAAACTTATGCATAATATAAAGATATTTGCTATGTGATGATGATTCAATAGACCAATGCCAAGAGAGGTTACGTTTACATGATTTACTTCAATGAGTTTATATTAGACATTAGTTGAATTGCCAGTATGTGTACTCCAACTCTGATAATTAACCACCTATTTAAGAACAAAGAAGCTATTTTTAATTGTGATGTTTTCTATTTCAAAATATCTAAATATATATCAAAGCATTTGTATCTTAACGCATATCATCAAACTATAACGAAAACAATATTAAAATCACATAAAAAAACAAAATATTTTGAAATATTATAAAGGCCCAACCTAATACCCTCATTGGAATCATATTGTGTATAAATGAGAAAACATTCTGACTTTTAAATGGAAACTAAATATAGTATATTTAAAACTATTTCACTGTTGCTCTAGAATTATTCACAGTTAGGAAAACAAATGTTACATTTGAAGTTGAAGTAAATCTCAGTGGACAAAATAAAGCAATCGTTACTTCAACCCTGTAATCTTTACAAAAGTAAGCGAACCAAATCTTTTTGATATTTAGTCATTTCTTAATCAAATATCACATGTTATCAATATTTATCACAACTTAATATTGAAAAATATATAGTAATGTATTTTGCAAATGTCACATGCATTGGTAACATAAACTAGGGTAATACAATGAGCACAATAAACATAGTAACATTCGAATAATTACTCTGATATTTACATTAAATAATGTTCAATAATGAAATGTTTATCAAAGGGCTTGTTAAAAAATGTACGCCCCTGTTCAATGTTATAAACAACATATATATATATATATATATATATATATATATATATATATATATATATATATATATATATATATATATATATATATATATATATATATATATATATTAGATTAACAATATAGAATGATGTCCAAAACGAAAGAACATATACCATGTACATCTACAAACTATCCTTAAATGCATTACACTCAAAACGGAAAATTTCTAAACTCTTTTCGTGTCAGAAGCTAATATCAAATGCGTTATGAATATTATAATTTACAATAATATGTGTTGTTTATTGTGTGACACATAATGTGATATATCATTATTGCATTTTTACCTAAAAATACAGGCAATACATTATAACTGCGAAAGCACAACCGATTATATTATGCATATATAGAGTGTGTAGATAAGCATTGGTTGGCATATGTTTCCTGACTCCTTGTGAATGTCATGGTGTTTATCAGTGCATATTTTAAAATGTCATTTATAATATATACATTCCTTTTAATGAAGAATATTTGCTACGCACTCAAACTATTACAGGCCAGAACTTACATAAAAACAAACAAAGAATTATTCTCATAAGATATTATTGTTTTATACTGAGCTGATACTCACACTTAATACATGTGTATTTAACCTTTCAAATATGAAAAAGGTTCGGAATATAATGCAGTTTGCTGTCAGGAGAGGGTACACTGTCTGTTTAGTCTTATATTACAATCCCTCAATTCTCAAGTAGAATATGTGATATCATCTCATGCAAATGGATTCCACAACATTATCACAGCTGCTAGTTCTAATGAGGACGTGCGTGGCTGCACTCGATGAGCTACTGCCCGGGTTGCGGGCTTCTCGAGTAGGGCCACAAACGGTTAGCCTCCAGGCGGCGTGGAACTCCCTGCTACAAAGCAAGAAGGCTACAACATTACAAAAGCCTTGCATATAAGACAATGTCTCCACCACCCGCATTATTGTCACATCTCGCTCCGTGATCTTATCTATGTGATCGTAGTATGTCTCCGCAATCTGATACGGGAGCTGACAGATGAAAAAGAGCAAGGCGAGCAGAACGGAAGTGAGGATACGCCGAGCACCCTTCACTTTGTCGTGGGGGCTGTAACTGCGACACATGTGACGTATCATGTTGGCAAACATGAATAGCATGAACAAGAAAGGCCCAATAAACACCACCAAGAAATCGGAAACGAGGAAAATGACCCTGAGAGTGGAGAAATAATCCATCACATTGTTTACACAGCACTGTCTGATGCTCAAGTTCCGGTCATCCTGAGGGTCCATGGGGAGGATTCGGGAGTCATTCACTATCACCTTCCATATGTTGTAGGCCGCACCACTGAACCACACAAAGTTCAGATAAAACATGCAACGCCCGGTGAGGAAGGAGGGCGAGCGGGGGTGAAGGAACTTGTGGTACCGATTGAGAATCATCCCGAAGATTGAATACATAATCACAGATTTAAACCAAAAGCTCAGATATCGGATCATTTTGCACATGAAGAAAGGCCCTTTTTGCATCTTTGTGGAAGTGTTTAGGTAGTAAACGAGGTGCACCGGTTGGACAGTGGCGGCGATCAGTATGCTCCCCACTGCCACGGACACTGTGCATATGTTATGTGTAGTCCGTGCTTTCTTCTGTCCGCATATAAAGTAAATCATGTAAACATTGCCGAGAATGGTGAGGCAGATCAGCACAATGTTGATGACCAGAAGGCTGTACTCAAGGCTGATAATATGGTAGAACTCATACGGGTTGGCAATATCGAGAAAATCCCCCTGTACTATCTCATCGTGGATATCCATTCTTGTCTCATTCTTGTTGCTACCATTCCTCTCCTTTGCTTTTCTTCATTTTGTTGTCAAATATCTGTATTCAGCGAATTAAATGAAAGCCAAATGTTTTGCAGTGTGATATCCCGGGTAGATCAATATCCGCCAGCCTTTCCTTTTGCCAGTAAAAGTGAAGTGGAATTTCTGGAGGAAATCAGCGAAAATGTTGAACTGTCATAACCCTGAAAAAAACAGAGAATAATAAATATATAGACAATTCATGAAACTATAGATTTTTTTTTCATTATATATAACAATAAAGGCCAAACAATGTGTAACATCTCCATGATGAAAAATTCATATGTAGGCTTAATGCATATTTCTACATACTAGTTCAAATGTGATAGCATTTCCTGGAATGGTGTTTGCATCTAAACAGGTTGATATCACGGACCTTTCAGTAAGAATGTGAAAAATGCTAAGAAACTAATCTGGTCTTTATTACGAGATACATATAGTGAGACAGTAAGGTATGCCATATTGTGAAACACTAACCTGGGCAATATTGTGAAACACTAACCTGCACCATATTGCGAAACACTAACCTGGGCCATATTGTGAGACACCAACCTGGGCCATATTGTTAGACACCAACCTGGGCCATATTGTGAGACACTAACCCGGGCGGCCATATTGTGAGACACTAACCTGGGCGGCCATATTTTGAGACACTAACGTGGACCATATTTTGAGACACTAACCTGGGCCATATTGTGAGATACTAACCTGGGCCATACTGTGAGACACTAACCTGGGCCATATTGTGAGACACTAACCCGGGCGGCCATATTGTGAGACACTAACCAGGGCGACCATATTGTGAACACTAACCTGGACCATATTGTGAGACACTAACCTGGACAGCCATATTGTGAGACACTAACCTGGGCGGCCATATTTTGAGACACTAACCTGGGCGGCCATATTTTGAGACACTAACCTGGACCATATTGTGAGACACTAACCCGGGCGGCCATATTGTGAGACATTAACCAGGGCGACCATATTGTGAACACTAACCTGGACCATATTGTGAGACACTAACCTGGACAGCCATATTGTGAGACACTAACCTGGGCGGCCATATTTTGAGACACTAACCTGGGCGGCCATATTTTGAGACACTAACCTGGACCATATTGTGAGACACTAACCTGGGCGGCCATATTTTGAGACACTAACCTGGGCGGCCATATTTTGAGACACTAACCTGGACCATATTGTGAGACACTAACCTGGGCGGCCATATTTTGAGACACTAACCTGGACCATATTGTGAGACACTAACCTGGGCCATATTGTGAGACACTAACCTGGGCGGCCATATTGTGAGATACTGACCTGGGAGGCCATATTGTGAGATACCGACCTGGGCCATATTGTGAGACACTAACCTGGGCGGCCATATTGTGAGACACTAACCCGGGCGGCCATATTTTGAGACACTAACCTGGACCATATTGTGAGACACTAACCCGGGCGGCCATATTGTGAGACACTAACCAGGGCGACCATATTGTGAGACACTAACCTGGGCGGCCATATTTTGAGACACTAACCTGGACCATATTTTGAGACACTAACCTGGGCCATACTGTGAGACACTAACCTGGACCATATTGTGAGACACTAACCCGGGCAGCCATATTGTGAGACACTAATCTGGACAGCCATATTGTGAGACACTAACTTGGGCGGCCATATTGTGAGACACTAACCTGGGCGGCCATATTGTGAGACACTAACCTGGGCCGTATTGTGAGACACTAACCTGGACCATATTGTGAGACACTAACCTGGACAGCCATATTGTGAGACACTAACCCGGGCAGCCATATTGTGAGACACTAATCTGGACAGCCATATTGTGAGACACTTACCTGGGCGGCCATATTGTGAGACACTAACCTGGGCCGTATTGTGAAACACTAACCTGGACCATATTGTGAAACACTAACCTGGACCATATTGTGACACACTAACCTGGACAGCAATATTGTGAGACACTAACCCGGGCAGCCATATTATGAGACACTAATCTGGACAGCCATATTGTGAGACACTAACCTGGGCGGCCATATTGTGAGACACTAATCTGGACAGCCATATAGTGAGATACTAACCTAGGCGGCAATATTGTGAGACACTAATCTGGGCGACCATATTGTGAACACTAACCTGGACCATATTGTGAGACACTAACCTGGACAGCCATATTGTGAGACACTAACCTGGACAGCCATATTGTGAGACACCAACCTGGGCCATATTGTTAGGCACCAACCTGGGCCATATTGTTAGACACCAACCTGGGCCATATTGTTAGACACCAACCTGGGCCATATTGTTAGACACCAACCTGGGCCATATTGTGAGACACCAACCTGGGCCATATTGTTAGACACCAACCTGGGCCATATTGTGAGACACCAACCTGGGCCATATTGTTAGACACCAACCTGGGCCATATTGTGAGACACCAACCTGGGCCATATTGTGAGACACCAACCTGGGCCATATTGTTAGACACCAACCTGGGCCATATTGTTAGACACCAACCTGGGCCATATTGTTAGACACCAACCTAGGCGGCCATATTGTTAGACACCAACCTGGGCCATATTGTTAGACACCAACCTGGGCCATATTGTTAGACACCAACCTGGGCCATATTGTGAGATACTAACCTGGGCGGCCATATTGTGACACAACGACCTGGGCGGCCATATTTTGACACAACGACCTGGGCCACATTATGAGACACTGATTTAGACCATGAGAAACACTGAGAAACATTAGGGTCACTTCATGAGCAATCAACCAAGGCCATAATCGTATTGAGAAACATACCGGAGCCATGTTATCAGCTTCCAACCAGAGTCATGCCATACATTTCTCACACAGGCCATGTTGCCAGCTTTACTCAGCAGCACATTGCCAGACTAAGAACATTATATGATGAGAGGATTGCAAACAATCATTGCATTTCTACAGCATATCAATTGACAATAACGGACAAGACAAATAACGTTTGCAAATATGGTGTAAAAACAGTATTACCGCACAGAATTAATCGGTCTTTGGTTGACCAATACAGCCTGTTTTCACCGTTTTTTGTCTAGTCAAATATTGCCATCTTGGTTTCATGGTCTATATTTTAATATTTTTGATATATGTAGCACTTTTTGTGCGGGTTTTTGTATATTTGTTGAATATTTAGATCTGAGAATAATAAATGTCATCCTCTGTGATGACTATATTTATATCAATACGTGGATTAAATGAATTAAGCTTTTGGATTCCACTCTTGATATGGACAAATACCTCTGTCATGCTTTATGATAGAGAAATAGAAATATCCGTATCTGTATTATTTCTAAAACCAATTATTCTTTGAATCGGGTAGGGCATTGAGCCTCATTCACACACTTCTACTAGACGTTACATAGCCTAAGTGATGCAATGGCCTTTAATATAAACAAGATGTGCAGCTGTTGATATATGGCATTCTGCAACATAATTGTGGTGTGCCCCAAGCTTTCAGAGAGGTAAGATGTCTCCTGTGAAATAGTGTCATCAGTAATTAACTCATGACCGTGCTCAGATCATTTGACATCCATGCAAGCTCAGCAGATTGTCAAAGAGGGCTATCATTAAAAACATGCAGGGGAGTTGCAAGTATTCAGATAATACTGAAAAATATTTATCTATAGATACTGTTGTGAGGCCAGAACTGAGTAACTGACAAAATTATGAACAACAGTATAGTGCAGTAATTAGAAAAGTGACTAGACGTGACTTGATGTGCCTTGACGTGAATCCCTTAAAAGTATTGTAGTATGTACAAGTTTTACGCAGAACCTCAAAAGTGACAGCAAACAAAATCATAATAAGATCAGGAATTTCCATTTGTAAGTTGGGAATACGCCATACAGTTAATATAACATTGAGAAGACAGAAAGTATCAATGGGTAGAAAATGCTTACTCTGCATTAAAATACGGAAAGAGCATCAGACATAGGGAACAAAGAGCATCAGACATAGGGAACAAAGAGCATCAGACATAGGGAACAAAGAGAATCAGACATAGGGAACAAAGAGCATCAGTCATAGGGAACAAAGAGCATCAGACATAGGGAACAAAGAGCATCAGACATAGGGAACAAAGAGCATCAGACATAGGGAACAAAGAGCATCAGATATAGGGAACAAAGAGCATCAGTCATAGGGAACAAAGAGCATCAGACATAAGGAACAAATCTCATCTGATATCGTTTTTTTAAAACGACCAATCAACTATAAAAGTATATTCTTTACTGAATAGAATTAAAGATGAGTCAGGTGTAAGGTTAAAAGTCAAAGGTCAAGTCCAATGTAGTAATTTCTGTTCTCAAGCTGAATGTGAAATATATATCTAATTATGGGAAAGCTATCATTATCGTAATTATATTTCCTCATTATCTTAGTTTGTGAAGCTGAAACCATACAAATCTTTTCAAAATGTCGGTTCTTACTGAAAGCATGTAACGGTTATTAACATTATTTTAGATAACGAATGTTGCTTTCAGATACACAAATATTGAATGTTTACGCATTGAAACATAAACAAAAGTATATTTTTTCGTATCTAAATAAAAATCCCTAACCCTGATCTCTGTGCATAGATATCCTGATTAGAGTGGGTGTGTCATTTAAATGGGTTTAAGGGAAGCTATTTGTGATAAAGGATCAATGCATTTTTACCGCTTCAAATGAAAGATTTCCAATTTACCAAAAGAAGTAAGTCACTGGAAACACATTTTATCCAAAATTAAAATAACATTAAAAAGCATCACTGAAAAATCACAGGGTTTGGTTTCTTTCCGCCGTTCTTAGTATTCATGAATATTAGGTTTTTCCGTCTGTAATCTTCATGCAAAATTCGGAAATGTATATCTTGAATATCCTGCACTTTGATGAGGAACGGTTATCATCGACATTGGCATGCTTAATGAGACATTTAGATCATGATATGTCATATTTCCTTTCTTCAAAACAATAGGACTGTTAAGGCAAAATTATATGGCTCACAATTTTTTTTTCAATCTATTTGTTTCATACATTTCCCAAATTTAATTAAACAAAATCCACAACTCTTTTTTTATAATTCTGTAAATTCATTATTTAAATAGTTAAGTACATTTATTTATTTTTAGAAAAATTAGAAATATTTATTTTTGCATAACTATTATCATTCACACTTTCGGAATGGACGTGTTTATTATTTCAAAAATGTAGATTTATAACCTTCTCTAGGATTTCAAGAATCCGATTTTAGAAGATGTTTCAAGTGGGCTTTTTCATGATTTAGGTAAATGTGCTTTGTTTTTACTTTTTTGCTTTCGGTGGGTTTCACTAATAAATGGGCTACCGTTTTTCTGTGTAAGAGTGATGCATAAACAAGGTTAAAGTGTAAAGTCCCAGTGAGTTCCCAATGCACAGAGCGCAAATCTAATACTGTAAGAATGAGCGACAAGTGTAGTCCGCTCATTCTCTGACATTTACTCTCAGACTGTGGAGTTGGGGATGTGATCCATGACTCTGAGGCCTGGTGCACGACACAGCTTTCTCATATACTTAGCCTCAAAAGACGCCACTCGAGACTCTAATCCTTTGTGAATACCACTGTCAGACACAGAAATTGAGAAACCTGAGTAGAATTTTGAAAACACTGTGTAAGTTTGGCTGTTAAGACATCGCGAGTATTAATATGTTTAAATAACTTTCTTGGTGTAGCCTCCTTTAACCCCCCGCCCCCCCCCCCCCCCAAAAAAAAAAAAAAAAAAAGAAAGAAAAAGAATGTGTATTTCTGCTTTATTTTATACTAATAGGCTAAATATTAAATTTGGCATCAGAAGAGTTGCAGTATTGTTTTAATTTAAGATCAACTATGAATAAATAATGGTCATAATCATAAAATGGCGAGATAGGTTATTAGAACTTAATTTGGTCAGAATACCTTCCTAGTGCTTTGATTTGATAACCCATAAAAGGCATAGGCTCACGCCAAGAACAAGCATCGGTCTGCAGGTGTGAACTTATTATGTTTTCTCAGGCCGATGTCTGTGCCATCTGAAGAAAATGACCTCCCTGGCTTGTTTTACAATATCTGCCGTTTTAATGGAGGTGCTTAATGGATGTCTCACTGCTAAGTACATGATAGGATTATGTATGTACAGAGTAGATAGAGGCACAGCTCTGAGACTGATTTGTCGTGTATGATGTACTCCTAGAAAAATGTACTCCATACGCATTGCTCGCCTATGTGTTTATAAAGCAATTAGATGCAGAGCCAGAAGCCCATCTCCCCTCTCTCTTAAGGCTGCCTTCAATATCACAGAAGCCCCATATCGAAATAATTATATATCTTATTCAATGTGATATATATATTAATATCTAGATATTCATACGTCACGAGAGTTCTCGGTAACATTTTCCTCAGACCAGATGTATGCGTTTACATCCAATTTGATTGTGCAATTCTTTCAATAATGAAAGGTCCTGCTAATTAATAATTTTCTTAAGGATAATCCGTCACAAAAGGTTAATCTTACCACTAAACCAAATCTCAGATATATACACGTGGAGATGGTCAATAATTACAACAGCTGCAATTTTCTCATCCAAGAGAATGCATCAATTGTACCTTTTCTGGCGTATCTAGTAAACTAAAAACTGTATTAATAAATTTGAGAGAATCGATTGATTCTCGTGTCAACAACCCTGGATGCTATAAAATCAAGTGGGATTTAGAGCTCTGTTAATATATATTCATTTTACAGGATAGTTTTTCATCTAAATCATGTTTTAATAAACTTCTAAAAAGTGAATTACAACCTATTCGCAGTTGTATGTATATACATCTTTAACATGATGCAGGCAACCACTTGTATTTGTACATAAATCTTCTAAAGTGTGGTCAGATAGGTATAGGGAGTGCTTAGTTCGTAGGTCTTGTAGGTATAGGGAGTGTTTGTAAACCTGACCAGTTAGGTAAAGGGGGTGTTTGGTAATAGACCTGACCAGTTAAAAACAGGGGGTGTTTGGTAATAGACCTGGCCAGTTAAATACAGGGGGTGTTTGGTATGTAGGCCTGACCAGATAGGTACAGGGGGTGTTTAGTGGGTGGGCCTGACCAGTTAAGTACAGGGGTGTTTGGTATGTAGGCCTGGTCAGTTAAGTGAAGGGGGTGTTTGGTATATAGGCCTGACCTGTTAAGTACAGGGGTGTTTGGTATGTAGGCCTGGTCAGTTAAGTGAAGGGGGTGTTTGGTATATAGGCCTGACCTGTTAAGTACAGGGGTGTTTGGTATGTGGGCCTGGTCAGTTAAGTATAGGGGGTGTTTGGTATGTAGGCCTGACCAGCTAAGTACAGGGGATGTTAGGTGGGTGGGCCTGACCAGTTAAGTACAGGGGTGTTTGGTATGTAGGCCTGACCAGCTAAATAAAGGGGGTGTTTGGTAATAGACCTGACCAGTTAAATACAGGGGGTGTTTGGTAATAGACCTGGCCAGTTAAATACAGGGGGTGTTTGGTATGTAGGCCTGACCAGATAGGTACAGGGGGTGTTTGGTGGGTGGGCCTGACCAGTTAAGTACAGGGGTGTTTGGTAAGTAAGCCTTGTCAGTTTGGTACAGGGGGTGTTTGGTATGTAAGCCTTGTCAGTTTGGTACAGGGGGTGTTTGATATAAAGGTCTGGCCAGTTCAGTACAGGGTTGGTGGGTGTGGGGGTGTTTGGTATGAAGGTCTGACCAGTTCAGTACAGGGTTGGTGGGTGTGGGGGTGTTTGGTATGAAGGTCTGACCAGTTCAGTACAGGGTTGCTGGATGTGGGGGTGTTTGGTGTGTGGGTCTGACCAGCTAAGTACAGGGCAGATGTGACAGGAGAGCGAGGAATGCGATCACCTCATTCATCTCAGGTGATCAGATGTCGGAGAATCACAACTAATGATGAGGCCTCCCGCTTACAAATAAGACAACACCATAGCTCTGGCTGCAGACACTCTGAGGCATATTCTGTTCCCAGGATGCAAATATTGCTCAGGAAGGAAGCGGACCAGAATAAACCTTATTAAACAAACAACCAGGACTACAAGGCCGACATATTATTTTTAAGAGCATATTCTGTAACGTAGTTGCGTGTGTCAAAGACATTTCCAATCAATTTCTGTAGTGCAATGACTGATGATCGTTTATAGTGACGGGAAATGGAGAAAGAATGCAATTTAACGGATGAAAGCAGTCTCAAATATAGTTTGTACACGAATAAGGTAATTAAAGATTTATAATCGGAGTGAAGAGCCCATAATCAACCAAATTGGTGTTGCAACTGAGAGTGGTGCTGTCCTAAATGAAAGGTAAGAGTATCTTCAAAATTAACCCTCAATACCAGGTTTTGTTTTCATCAAATGATTCTTGAATAAGTTGTTGAAGACATGATACAAGCCTCAGTTATCATCATCTCTATCCCATAATAAAGCATGTTTATAACATTAAAATATTGATAGGATAATCCTATATACACAAAGATCTTTTATTAAGATTGTATATGCGTGTGCAATCACATTCACTTGTTATCGCAAAAGTACGTGTTTAGGAAAGGGAATCTTGCTCAGGCAACTAATTCATGGTTTTCTTGTTTATTTTGATTTTTCACAGCTTATTTCCCACATGATAAATGTCACGATATGCATTCATGAAAAACACTTACTATTGTTATGGCTACAATGTTCCGTAAAGACCAGTAGGAGCATATTACACAACATATTGTGGCATATTCATATTGTACCTACTTGCTGGCTTATTTATTGGAAGATGCAACCCCAGCCGCCAGGATTATTACTGGAACAATGCAATAAAGAAGAATACACAACAAACTAAGGAGGGATGCAATAATATCGTGTAAAAAGCATGCATCATGATTGAGATGGGTTTAGTATATTCACAAGTAGTAATAACTCAACTTCTATTTGTAACAGACATCTGTGTCAATTAATCTGCGTATCAGGAGAGGTAATATATAAGCGTTAGATGATATAATGTTTCACAATTCAAGCATAAACACCTATATGTTAAATCTGAGAATATATATATATATATATATATATATATATATCATTCTATGAGACCTAGTGAATTATATATTAACATAACAATAGTCTACTGTAAAAGGACGTGAAAGAATATGATATCTTTTGTCTGCTATTCACGCGGGTAAATTATTTCCATGTAAGATGAGTACATTTTCCACTTTGGATCCGATGACACGTTTAAAGCTTGTTATTTGCAGCTGATTTGGTTCAGGAGGGTATTTTTAAACCGCATGTTTATTGCTTGCTTTAACGCAGATTAGAAGCGTTTGATGTACTGATTAATCACCAAAACGAGGCTCTATCGCCAAGATTAAAACGGACGTAGACATTACTCGTACCAAATTTAAAATCATCATTTAAACACCTGAACAGGAAATTCAGTGAAGCCATACAATCCATAGCTATTATCTTGGAATCAGAAATAAAAGATTGCAGATTCAATGAGATTAAAAATGACTGCTTCCAATTTATGTCAAACATCCGCCTAGAAATAATTAATGATGTTTATTTTCTTGGATTTAATTTTGTAGGTTAGTTTTATAGCTTGATTTTGGAGTAGGATGAATTTTGAATTAGTATTTTTTTTGTCTATCAAAGTCAGATCATGAGCAAGTGTCTTCCATGAAATACTTCAGTTATGAAATAAGTGTTTAATGAGTAACGTATTGATAAATGCATTACGTCACTTAAGCAATGCTTGATGATTCTTTGAAATGTTCATGTAATCTACACTTTAAAGAGAAGTCTTAAAAGGTTTTGTTTTGTTTGTCAATCAATATTTCACCATCCAATATTAGAACAGCAATATACATAAATGGCTTTGACTACTTCTTCCAAACAAACAATAATCATAATTCTTAATGAAACCTATATTTGAGCAGGATTGGGTATCTTGACGTGTTATTTGCCTTAGGAAAATATCCTAAACTTTGAAAGGAAAGTACTTGGAATAAAATCAGTGTGGGAGATATTAAAAAGTTGAATGGGGCATGATTGCAAAAGCATTCGCGCGTATTATGTTCCATTGTGATACTGGTACACTGTAAAAAAAATTGTGTTTTTATTGCACTTTCTACAGTACCTAATACCAGTATCCATTGCTGTCACAGCTTTTTGTACTGTAAATGATGGTAACATTTCATTAATGTAACATCTACTGCATTAATTTCTGGTATATTAATCTATAATCACACAACCAGATAGAATATAATGAAACAATCCAACCTTTTGAATATGTAATCCATTATTTATCAGCCTATCTCTTCACATCGTTTGTTAATTGTTGAACTGCACCTTAAATCCAACCATTTTAATGTAACAAATTTTAACAGAAACAGAATTGTGAACTTCCACCTTTTGCAATGGTTTTAAAAGAGATATCTCAGGAGTTATTTCATGAGATTTATAGGGAGAATTTCTATTACAATAGCAAACATATATCAGTTGGACGTCCATGTTACATCTTTAAATCTATATCTGTAATAATATACAGCAAAGGGTACTCAAGATCAAAGTTTGTTCTTACAACAAAAGTCCCATGCACAAATAAAGCAACTTTTGCTGTAATTTAACAGCTACAACTGTTTAGAGTGCAGCCAAAACCTTTTTTCGTGAAAGCACTAAAGTCAAGATATGCCTCAATTTTATTTTCAGAATCAAACATTTGCATCATGTTCTGGGTATATATAACAAACTATATTGTCCATCCATTGTTTTTTCATGATTTGCGCAGAATATCTTAAGTCCGGAACACATCTGAATGATATTTCAATTCAAACAAGTGCCTTCGGCTGGGAAAAATGAGGGATGCTGTTTCTCACTGCTATTGCTATCTCTCACTTATGCAGCTGTCTCCCACTTATATATGCAGCTATCTCTCATTACTATAACTATCTTTCACTTTTACAGTTGTGACTTCCATGTACAGATACATCACATTAATGTAGTTGTCTCTCACTTGTGCAGCTATCTATCTCTGCGGTAACTATCTCTCACTTATGCATCTGTCTCTCATTTGTGCAGCTATCTTTCACTGTTGTAAATATCTCTCCGTTGGTCAGCTATCTCACTGATACAGCTGTCTCACTTGTTCAGCTATCTCTCTCTGTTGTAACTATCTATCACTTGTGTAGCTATATATCTTTCATTGTTGTAACTGTCTTCCACCTGTGCAGCTATCTCTCGCCTATGCAGCTGTCTCTCACTTGTGCAATTATATCTCACTTATGCAGCTGTTTATCTCTCATTGTGGTAACTGTCTCACTCTTTGCAACTATCTCTCACCTGTGCAGCTGTCTATCGCCTATGCAGCTGTCTCTCGCCTATGCAGCTGTCTCTCACTTGTGCAATTATCTCTCATTTATGCAGCTGTCTATCTCTCATTGTGGTAACTGTCTCACTCTTAGTAACTATCTCTCACCTGTGCAGCTGTCTATCGCCTATGCAGCTGTCTCTCGCCTATGCAGCTATTTCTCACTTGTGCATCTGTCTCTCACTTATACAGCAGTCTCTCATTTGTGCAGCTACATCTCACTGTTGTAACCATGTCTCATTGTTAAAACTATGTCTCAATATTGTTACTGTCTCTCACCTGTGCAACAATCTCTCACCTATGCAGATCTGCCTTTCACCCATGAATGCTTCTTTGTACAAACTTAGCGGTACTTTTACTGGCTCAATAATTTGGTGAATAAATAGGTGAAATTCATGATGGTTGAAAACAAAGTCCAAATACAGAAATGTATGCATATTGGAGGCAATATTTCATATCTAACGTAATTATGACACCAAATAAGTGAGAATTGTACCATTCATTATATGCAAAAAGCGAAACCCATTACATAAACTTGCAAAATACAACTGAAGTGGAGACTGGTCTAGCTTCAAGACATTCCATCAGAGGGCAATGTGGTGAACCAACAGCGAGATCGCACGCTCATATCAGTGGCGAATTTTATCGCAGCAAATACCTGACACAGCAATTTTTTTTTTCACATCTCGTCAACCTTCCCCTCTGATCACGTTCATGCTTTTTTATATAGTATGTAGTAATAAGACCAGTATTCGGATGTCGCAAATTTGAGCTATCAGGTGTATGTGATTATACAAAAGAAAGATAGTTAGTTACTCTTCAAAAAGAGTAGGACACAGAGTCCCGGTGACAGGCTTCTATCGGAGGTAGAACCAATCGGGAACCGAATTCTGTGCACAGATAAAATGCCATCATATCATTAAATTTCATTGGATTTCATCCGATCTGTGGCTTTTGCTGGCAGTTTTGAATTAATCTTTAAACTATCTCAGTCAAAAAAATCCCAATAACTTATACGAAGAGAGGTTGTTTAATTATGTACAATATAATATGATGGAGATGGTTTCATAGAATTAAACAAAATTAAATATCTTATAAAGCGCGGTAGATTTTCAGAAATACTTATTTAAGTATAGATTTATGACTACTCATCTTCATGTCCTAACTATTTGCACTTTTGCAAAAAGGTTACTTCCCTAAAATAGCGAGCTATATTCAAACTTCTCTATTATAGTTCAGATGTAAACTCTTTGTGGCACAATCATATCTTCAGTATGAAACCGAATATGCACAAAGCGTGTAATCTCATCCAAGCTTTGAGATAGAGACGGGAATCAAGTCACAGGAATTAGCACTTAGTGAAGCAATCTTCAGTAAACCAACCATTAAAGTAAAAGTTTTTTTTTTCAACTCAAACTATTAAATGGTTGCTTTTCATGTGCATTTTACCAGCGGCATTGGTGAAGATTGATAACATTATTGTTGCGGTTGCGGTTACAGGAATCCAGTCCTCTGACGCCAGAAATACGCAGTGGTATTCATTCGAAAATATATACACTTAGAATACCACATGTAATGGATTTGTGATATTCCCACAAGTACATTACTTCACAGTAAGGGAAAATTTTGACAAGAAATTTGTGCTAAATTTTATCTTTCTGTCCGGTAGTATTATCATTATTTGAGAAAGTATGAGGATTTTTTCTGCGACTGATAAAGGGAAAATAATTGACCAATATTTTGATAGTTTAGCTGTACAATGACATGTGGTTATGCGCGGTGCATTCTACCAATAAACGAGGTGTAAATTGACATTGGTCACGTTCTTTCAATACGCCTCATTTTACCGCTCATAATACGGCTCATTATTGTAACATTTATAAGACCAACATTAACGATGTTTTGAGAGAATTTATTTCTTAATAAGCAGACTGAGCTGGGTTTCGTCTGGTAAATCATAAATTAATGAGAACCTTACTTAGAGACATAATTGTTGGTATTTGCCAGCAGGTCTATGTTTCCCCGGCCATGCCGAGATGGAACTCATGACACAATTTCCCATATGAGCTGAGGCCCCTGCCTAAAGGGTTTAACCCGTTGTCCTTGTAAATCTGTGACCGGGCGGGTTGTCATGTCAAGGACCTGCGACATGAAAATTCAGTGAGGCAGCACTATATCTGCTACAAGTTGGTCTCATCACGAAATGACTGAAATAATGTTGATAGAGATGTAAAACCCCAAACAAACAAACAGATCTATGTTTGCTACAAGTGTTATTTTCATGTCATTCAAATGCATAATTATCATAATTATTATTTCAACCTAGAAAAAAGTTCCTTTAAAGTTAATCGTTAAACGTGGTCGTAGATAAATTGAGAGATGATTGTTATGATATCTGTGAATATTCCATCTGTTGATTCAGCACTTTAGGTGGGATCTTTAGAGTCCACTTCTCCGCCTACTCTCTTATCATGTATCCCCTCAAGAAAACATAGTTCCTCCAGTCAAACCGCTGATCAACACATTTTCGGACAAAGTCAGCAAGTCACGGTATAGTTTGTTAGTCATGTTTGTTTTCTCATATTAAGAACCTTCCTTTCTACCTTTAAATGTATCATTAACATCATTTGCTCTGGAAAAAATGGTAGTTAATTATCCTGGGAGATGTTTTCTGCATTCAAATAAAGCATTCAAATAGCATGTTTTGAGTGCGCGGAAGCATAGCTTGAGTTTGATAAATGAGACATTTATACATGTGCTATCACGGCGTATAAAGTAAATATGTTTAATATATTTTCTTTATATGATATGTAGAAAATATCCAAATTAACATTCGTTCTCGTCAGATAAAGTTTCGATATTAATATTATGGGCCAATACTCAAGAACGTTAATTACAATTACATTTCCTTAATGACAATAATTATGAGAAAATTGCAAGATTGAAAGGTTGTTTACTTATTATATTGATTATATCCATTAATAATTACTAAGGCAATATCAGGACATTTGTGAATAAATACATATTTGTGAATAAATACATTAATTTTTTTCTATGAGCGCAGTATATGAAAATATCGCAGTATATGAAAATATCTTAAGACAATATCTTAAGATTTTGTCTTAAGTTTTAGTTAAATCGATTCCAAACTTTAATGTCAAATTTGAAATGTTTAAAATCTATTTCATTAAAGAGGATCGAGAAATGAAGATAATTGTTCTATCAAAGTATGACATAGAAATAGGTCCTTTCTACGTCAGAAACAATTGATATGCTCCTATTGCAAAGTCTTGCATTTAATTTTTTTTTTAAATGTTCTTGTTTTTTTATATTTTCCCTTCTAAAAATGTTTCGATGGTTCTGTAACAATATGCTGCTCTCAAAAATTAAATCTAAAGAAGCCCGTGCCGCCATGTATTGTAAATTTTGAAATACAGATAAAGATATTCAACATTTGACCTATCGATATATATCTGCAGAGAAATATTGGAACGTCGCATTTCCCCACTAATGCCACTTATCAATAGATTGTCCGAGCTCACGTTTTAAATATAAGTTCTAGAGTGTAATGCATAATGAATTATTCACCTACCTTTTAATATATACGTAAATCCATTATATGATCTAACTCCAAATCATCAATGAGAGAATGTATTCAGGGGTCAGGTCTTTCCCGCTATGCAAGGTTTCCCAATGTGTGACCGCAGACTCACTGGATGATACAGAAGTGGAGGCTGAGAAGGAGCCTTAGACGTCTCCACTCCAGCCTCTGTGTGTGTGTGTGTGTGTGTATGTGTGTGTGAGTGTGTGTGTGAGAGAGAGAGAGAGAGCGCTGGCAGAGTGTTATGTTAGATTTGTACATCAGGAGCAATGCGACTGGCCACACCGTGTCGTGCCTGGTGATTGGTAGCATTCACTGTGTGGGGGACATGATCAAAGCATTGCATGCGGTTTGGATAATCATTAGCACTCGTTATCGGCAATTTCCTGGTACTAGTATTGTTACACACCAAAACAGGTTCAAGTAAAGTTTATAGAAACAAAGCATTCACATCAAGATTATTCTATTATAGCAAGGGTTTCATCTATAAGGGGGTTCATATAAGGAGGAAACACCGAATACTGGACTTCGATCATTATAAATGTAACTAGTTACAACCTATCATCGCCACCCCTAGTTATACAGGTCACAGTGGAAAATGCCAATGCCACATAGAATATGTAAAGCTAGAATAGTGTCCAAATTGTGTGACCAATGCAATGTCAATTCTCCTTTTTGTCATATACAACTTAAAGGATGAAAGCTGAAATCACAACTTTGGATGAAAACATTTTTAGTCCATGTATAAAGTTTTTCATTTTACTTTCACAACCCTGACGTGTCGATATCTCTCATCTGTGCAATCCAATCTTTAAATTTGATGTTTCAAAACTTCCGAAATCTAAGATCACTTGTACAAAAATCGGAAAGGATTGTGATCCAGTTGAGAGAACCATGGAAATCAATTGTGTCCCACAGAATATAACTTGAATCTTGTGCAAGCATGCAGCAGTCTTTGTTATGATCAGGGTGCATGAATGTAGGTCACCAAGAAGGACTGGTGCTGCCGCCTATCTTATACCCCCTCCAGAGGGTTATCTGAGTGCCAGCTTTCCTGCCCTGCACTTGTAAAAATGGAATTATCTCTGTGATAATTCCTATAATATATAACACATTTATCGGTGCGATAAATGCTTTTATGGGAGTGACGAGCAGCAAAATACGTACCGTGGTTTGTTTTGGTGGCGGACTTCTGACGGAAGTAAAAGGGGTGCGCGCCCAGCCGGAAGCGGCCAGGAACTGCGCGCGCAGCCATTCTTTCTTTCCACCGCGATATCCAACGGGTTCGCACGTATTGAAGTGTGGGAAGCATTATCTGTTGTATCTCAAGCAAAAAACAGCCATCGGCTCTGCAATTTCACTAAATTCCAAAGACATCAAGCTTCTGAAGCGAAAGTAAGAACAATTTTTTGAAAATGGAAACTTTTCAGTGACATTTTTCGTGGTTTCTGCCTGAGTTAGTTTACCGGGTATCAAAACAGCCATCGGCTCTGCAATTTCACTAAATTCCAAAGACATCAAGCTTCTGAAGCGAAAGTAACAACAAATTTTTGAAAATGGAAACTTTTTAGTGACATTTTTCGTGGTTTCTGCCCGAGTTAGTTTACCGGGTATCAGAACAGTCATCGGCAATTGGGAAGCATTTCTACAACGTCAATGATCACATGACTAGGGGTCACGTGACCAAGCGGCCGCCATTCCGGTGAAAATGGAGTAAAATATTTGTTAAATTTAATTCAATATCTTGTGAGAAAACGAAGATAATTTTGACTGTCAGTGTACAGAGATAATTGCTGCTAAGATCGTATGCAAACACCTGACTCTGGCTTGAAATCTTGTAAGAATTTTACGATACGACTTCACCGGTCCCCCCAGGGCCGTGACGTCAGTGGGCGATAATTGGGCACTAGCTCACAACCCTTCTGCTGATCTTTGAACTGAGCATGTGCAGAACATGGACTTCCTGCTTACTGGCCGCCATATTGAATTTGGGTCGTTGAACAAAACACAGAATAATTCAGATGCACATTTAATGGGGAAATACTTAACATCAAAACATTTTTGTGTGTCCCGTTGAGAGGGCAAACTATTGTTCACAGTTGCATGTATTATTAATGTCTCTTGATGATTATATTCCTTGAAAGAATAGTTAAAAGGCTTTGTTTACATGGGCGAGGATGTGTTTAATTGACTGCCCAAACATTACTCCCGGAAGTGGTGAAAAGAGGGCGCTCTCTTGTGTTTGAGCGATAATAGGTGCAAGATCAGTGAGCTGTATTTCACTAAATTCCAAAGACATCAAGCTTCTGAAGCGAAAGTAAGAACAATTTTTTGAAAATGAGAACTTTTTAGTGAATTTCTTCGTTGTTTCTGCCTGAGTTAGTTTACCAGATACCAAAACAGCCATCGGCTCTGCAATTTCACTAAGTTCCAAAGACATCAATCTTCTGAAGCGAAAGTAAGAACAATTCTTTGAAAATGAGAACTTTTTAGTGAATTTCTTCGTTGTTTCTGCCTGAGTTAGTTCACAGGGTATCAGAACAGTCATCGGCTCTGCAATTTCACTAAATTCCAAAGACATCAATCAGGAAGCCCATCGTGTTCCTCGACGTGGTCGGGAACGACTTGGACGGGGACATGCCAATCCACCAGGCAGCTGACAGGCTGATTGATCTGGTCAGGAACTCCACAACGAAGGGGCAAGGATAACGGTGATGGGCATGCCAATCCACAGAAATAAGCCGAGGAACATGTCGGCGGAGGACTACAACGCCAAGTTGGACGATTTCAGCGAGCACATGGCTGAAAGGCTAATCCGCCCTAAGGCGGGGAAGAAAACAAACACTCGCTTCAATTTCCCGCACATCTGGTGGTGGCGGCATCAGAAACTCAAAGTGGACCCCCACCCCGCGCTGATAACGGCATATACCGCTATTATCACAGTGTAAGGAGGGCCATCCTGGAGGCGGACAGGTGTGGGAAGGCCGGCAGAGCAGAGTGACTATGAACTGGCAGGATGCCAACAAACTTACAGTTTGGTGGGTAGAAATACATTACTAATCATTAACTTGGACAGCATTGATGTTATAATGGCAGACTAGAATGATTATTTCATACCAAGAACTTAAAAATATATTAACTGTATTTGCATAACAAATTCACTCTATTATACAACTATAGTCAAATTAAACCACCATGAGGACTTATAGAATCTTAATTGCACATATGCATTGCATGTATTGTATTTTAAATATCTGGAGATGTTTATAGTACTGTATGTACTCAAGATATTCAATTATTGTGAGTGTTGTGGTACTGTATGTACTTAATATACTTTATGTATTGTAGGAATTGTATTTACTCAATATCTTAATGAAAGAAGTTTAGTGTAGGAAATCAGTCAGTATTCTGTTTGGCTACTACATAAAAGAAACTATAGTGTGGACCTTGCATTAGTTAAGCACACTCAAGGTCAAATACTATCAGGAAAGCCTTTGGGCAACCCACCAGGGATTAGGGGCAAGTCTCCCTAATTCATAGTATATATATATCTGCATATTAACAGGGGGCTGGAAGCAAGTTTCCCTATGCACACCCAATTCCATTATCAGGTGGAGGCAAGTCTCCTTAATACACCGCCAGTATATACATGTGGGGGCTAGAGGCAAGTCTCCCTATGCATACCCATTTTTTCTACTTCTATCAGAGGCAAGTCTCCCTGTCACACATATAGCGGCCAGAGGCAAGTCTCCCTGATTCACCGCACAATATCGATAGTGCAGGGTTAGAGGCAATTCTCCCTACGCATACCCATTCCTATTCTTTGCAGAGGCAATTCTCCCTGTCACAAGGCGGGAGTCAGAGGCAAGTCTTCCTGATACACTGCACACCTATTACAATACAGGAGTCAAAGGAAGGTCTCCATAAAACACATTACAACCCTATCAGAGGCAAGCCTCCCTGTTAGCATCTCACGAAGCACAGAGCCATATGACAGACCAAATAGTCGGCATGTGTTTTGTAACAAACTGTAATCGGCAACTTCCACTTCATCAGAGGCAAGATTCCCTGTCACACAAAATAGCGGTCAGAGGCAATTTTCCCCGGTACACCGCACAATTTCGATAGTGTGGGGCTAGAGGCAATTCTCCCTATGCATACCTACTACTATTCATTATGCAGAGGCAATTCTCCCTGTTCACAAAGCGGGAGTCGGAGGCAAGTCTCCCTGACACACCGCACATCTCATATAATACAGGAGTTAGAGGAAGGTCTCCATAAAACACATTACAACACTATCAGAGGCAAGTCTCCCTGTTAGCATCTCACGAAGCGCAGAGCCATATGACAGACCATATAGTCGGCATGTGTTTTGTAACAAACTGTAATCAGCAATTACATTTCATCAGAGGCAAGTTTCCCTGTCACACAAAATAGCGGTCAGAGGCAATTTTCCCCGGTACACCGCACAATTTCGATAGTGTGGGGCTAGAGGCAATTCTCCCTATGCATACCTACTACTATTCATTATGCAGAGGCAATTCTCCCTGTTCACAAAGCGGGAGTCGGAGGCAAGTCTCCCTGACACACCGCACATCTCATATAATACAGGAGTTAGAGGAAGGTCTCCATAAAACACATTACAACACTATCAGAGGCAAGTCTCCCTGTTAGCATCTCACGAAGCACAGAGCCATATGACAGACCATATAGTCGGCATGTGTTTTGTAACAAACTGTAATCAGCAATTACATTTCATCAGAGGCAAGTTTCCCTGTCACACAAAATAGCGGTCAGAGGCAATTTTCCCCGGTACACCGCACAATTTCGATAGTGTGGGGCTAGAGGCAATTCTCCCTATGCATACCTACTACTATTCATTATGCAGAGGCAATTCTCCCTGTTCACAAAGCGGGAGTCGGAGGCAAGTCTCCCTGACACACCGCACATCTAATATAATACAGGAGTTAGAGGAAGGTCTCCATAAAACACATTACAACACTATCAGAGGCAAGTCTCCCTGTTAGCATCTCACGAAGCACAGAGCCATATGACAGACCATATAGTCGGCATGTGTTTTGTAACAAACTGTAATCAGCAATTACATTTTCATCAGAGGCAAGTTTCCCTGTCACACAAAATAGCGGTCAGAGGCAATTTTCCCCGGTACACCGCTCAATTTCGATAGTGTGGGGCTAGAGGCAATTCTCCCTATGCATACCTACTACTATTCATTATGCAGAGGCAATTCTCCCTGTTCACAAAGCGGGAGTCGGAGGCAAGTCTCCCTGACACACCGCACATCTAATATAATACAGGAGTTGGAGGAAGGTCTCCATAAAACACATTACAACACTATCAGAGGCAAGTCTCCCTGTTAGCATCTCACGAAGCACAGAGCCATATGACAGACCATATAGTCGGCATGTGTTTTGTAACAAACTGTAATCAGCAATTACATTTCATCAGAGGCAGGTTTCCCTGTCATACAAAATAGCGGTCAGAGGCAATTCTCCCCGGTATACCGCACAATTTCGATAGTGCGGGGTTAGAGGCAATTCTCCCTATGCATACCCATTCCTATCCTTTGCAGAGGCAATTCTCCCTGTCACATAGATAGTGGTCTGAGGCAAGTCTCCCCACCACAGGTATAAAAGATTGCAGGTATCCTCGAACACATAAAAAATAATTGAGTGCTACGAGCAGGTCAGGTATAATGGTTAAAGATAATTCTTGATTCATTAGTATTTCTATTACCGATGTTCACCATTACTATGGTATGTGAGCAGAAATATGGAATCATATCAATCCCTAATAAATCCAGGACACCTTAGGAGAGTCCGGTAGAATCAGGTGAAAACAATGTCAGACACAATGACTATTCTCTAAAGATATCAATATGTTTCAGTGGTAAAGGCCAGCGAAGAGGCTCCTGCCCCTGGCAGTTTTCGGGGCAAGGCCGAACCGACGCCAAGCACCTCCACCGCACCAGACACTCGAAGTCCTCCAGAGACGGTGACAACCCCCATGCCTCAAGTCATCGCAGAGGCGGTAGCGCAAGCAATCCCGCAATTGTAGCGGAAGTGACCGCCAACCTATCGGGCCCCTCTAGGCCTCAACCCTCCCAGGCTGATTCCGAGGGGGTGCAGGGCCATGGGGAAGTCCCAACACATCTAGAGTCCCAGAATGCCAGACCAGATTTCAACCGAAACTCCGGGGCATCGGTGGATCCTCTTCAGTTCCAAATCTAGGAGCCCATGGATGCAGTGGACCGCCACCTGGCGCACCTCAGTAAGAACCTTTCCTCGCCCGACGATGAGTCGGACGAGGAATATGAATTTCAATATGTTATGACAGATTTAGATATCGAGGGCATTAAAAAACAGGTTTGTAGATTTTCAAAAAGAAATGTATCGCAGAACACATAGGAAATCAACGGGGGCCACGCACAAAGATCACATACGGGGACGACCAATTCGATATAGACACAAACCAAGCACGCGCCAATACCTCTGACCTCACATTTGAGGAATGGGTGTCCACTTTTTCTGGCGTTCCACAGTGAGCATGTAAAATTTCACCCGCGGGATGGGGCCCGCCTTCCACGTTATCACAAGATAATAAAGAAATTACATAAAGCAAATATGGACTGGAGAAAGTACGACAATCACTTCAGAATCAACAGGGCCAAGCGGCTTGCTAGGAATAGAAACTCCCGCCACGCGGTACCGTGGCATAAGACTGACATAGAGTTGTATCTGGGGTGCTTCCGGATGGAAAGAGCCCCTGCGGCCACGGCAAACTTTCCGGGCCAATCAAACAACTACAGGTCAAGACAAAGCATTTTTTCCCTCCATGTCCCAGGTAGGCAATGGGCCACAAGTTCCGAAGGTCAACGGTACGTGCTGGAGATTCCAGACATCTACCTGCACAGGGGCTTGCCTCTGGTCTAACACGCACAGATGTTATAAGTGTGGTAACCCGGACCACCCCACCAGACGATGTGAGGTGCAACAAGACGGCCAACAGAAGCCGGAAGTGACCCAAAGTTTGGAATAAATTCATACATCAGTGCCATAGCCTAGGCTTGTAAGCTGAGCGATCTCCCGAGCCCAACTAGCTCATTTCTAATCTTGAAGTTGCTGGATGTGTTCGGAAAGGGAAACCTTCATCTTATGGCATACCCTCAGAACAGACCCAGAATACCTGGGGCACTGTTCCTTACAAAGGGGGGAAAACCCATCACATGCAGGGCAGCGGCAAAGGCCCTCAATACAACACTGAGAAGATTAGGCATGAACACATCCCTCTTCTCAACTCACAGTTTCCGCTTGGGCAGGGCCACAACGGCAGCCTCGCAGGGTGCATCAGACACACACCTCTGCCTTCTAGGCAGGAGGCGCAGCAACGCTTCCTGAAATACATACGCCCCGCAACCCTCACCCTTAGTTGGGGCTGGTGGGGCTCTCCCCGACTGCTTCGGGGAGGCAATCCCGGGGTTGCTTGGCCTGCTTAACCCCACCAGCAAGGGAAACCCAGGCAGCTTCCGGGGTCCCAACTCAGGGAAGAAACCGTCCAAGGTAAAAAGGGGCAAGTTAAACCAGGAATAAAGGGGAAGAATTGTAGGGGATGGGAGTAACTTGGGGAAAAAAGGGAAGCATGTAAAACGGGGAGTGCATTGTGGGGAGGGAATTAAGCAAGGAGGGAAAGGATTGATATGTCAGGGAGTAAATAAATTTAATATGGTAAAGAAAGTCACTGTTAACCCTCAGGTTGTAAATAAGTTCACGGGTAACCAGATTTAGTTAAGGTGAAAAAATCATGTACAAGTGATCAATTATTGGCTATCTGGTAATGGACCTACCCAAATATGGGCCTAGGTCAAGGTCACGTGGGTATCAAGCGGCAAACCGCTACAAAAGGACTGTAAAGACTGTTGCAAGAAACATAGCCCGCAGGGCCATATGAACTGAAGCCGTATCAGGCAATGATATATATGCAGACAGGGTACAGTTTTACTCCGTCTGAGGTAGAAGTAAGTTATTGGACATAATAACATAACCACGTATATATATTGTTATGTAAAATATATATATTTTATTATCAGAATAAAGTTATTGACATGGTCTGTCGCCAAGAACTCGGTTGTTGTTGTCAGTCACTCCCATGAGGCGAGGAATTAACATAAAACACATTTATCGGTGCGATAAATGCTTTTATGGGAGTGACGAGCAGCAAAATACGTACCGTGGTTTGTTTTGGTGGCGGACTTCTGACGGAAGTAAAAGGGGTGCGCGCGCAGCCGGAAGCGGCCAGGAACTGCGCGCGCAGCCATTCTTTCTTTCCACCGCGATATCCAACGGGTTCGCACGTATTGAAGTGTGGGAAGCATTATCTGTTGTATCTCAAGCAAAAAACAGCCATCGGCTCTGCAATTTCACTAACCACCTCCTCCCCACCACCACCAGTTTTCCCTGGCCTGCTTAACCCCACCAGCAAGGGAAACCCAGGCAGCTTCCGGGGTCCCAACTCAGGGAAGAAACCGTCCAAGGTAAAAAGGGGCAAGTTAAACCAGGAATAAAGGGGAAGAATTGTAGGGGATGGGAGTAACTTGGGGAAAAAAGGGAAGCATGTAAAACGGGGAGTGCATTGTGGGGAGGGAATTAAGCAAGGAGGGAAAGGATTGATATGTCAGGGAGTAAATAAATTTAATATGGTAAAGAAAGTCACGGTTAACCCTCAGGTTGTAAATAAGTTCACGGGTAACCAGATTTAGTTAAGGTGAAAAAATCATGTACAAGTGATCAATTATTGGCTATCTGGTAATGGACCTACCCAAATATGGGCCTAGGTCAAGGTCACGTGGGTATCAAGCGGCAAACCGCTACAAAAGGACTGTAAAGACTGTTGCAAGAAACATAGCCCGCAGGGCCATATGAACTGAAGCCGTATCAGGCAATGATATATATGCAGACAGGGTACAGTTTTACTCCGTCTGAGGTAGAAGTAAGTTATTGGACATAATAACATAACCACGTATATATATTGTTATGTAAAATATATATATTTTATTATCAGAATAAAGTTATTGACATGGTCTGTCGCCAAGAACTCGGTTGTTGTTGTCAGTCACTCCCATGAGGCGAGGAATTAACATAAATATATATATATATATATGTATCAATGCCGTGCAGTTCCATGCAAATAACATGGGGTGCAAAATTTGTAAACTTTCTAGAGAATAATTTTATTTACAGGGTGCTCTACCAACTTATCGCCTTTTTTTCTTATCTCTTGTGGAAGACAAACTTTAATTTCATGGAAGAAATATTTCAATAAAGAATAAAGTAAGTTTTATACTTTCTAAATATGCTTTCCTAACTCAGCATTATATGGACCATCCTTTAAAAAGTTTAGGATGTAATTATTTCTAATCTAATTTGACCTTATTAGTTTATATATAGTTATGTTATATATAGCCAAATGATTGAGATCAACCCTTTTCTTATATATATGTATATATATATATATATATATATATATATTGTTACACACCAAAACAGGTTCAAGTAAAGTTTATAGAAACAAAGCATTCACATCAAGATTATTATATATATATATATATATATATATATATATATATATATATATATATATATATATATAAATATATATATATATCTTTATATATATATATATCTTATATATATATATATATATATATATATATATATATATATATATATATATATATATATATATATATATCAATATGCGTTTATAAACTTATAGGTGAAAAAGGCAATGTTATATATATGTTTATAAACGCATATTGATGTACAGGCCAATCGATAGCATAGGATATTTTTGCTATTTACATCTGTTCTGTGAGATAAGGATAGATGATTGATTCCAACCTAAATTCCTTTCTCAATGCGCTCGTTTGTTCACTTCCAGTGTGGATGTTGATTTCAGCTTGAAACCAACTTTCACAGCAGTGTGGTTTAAATCCTAGCATTTACTTCATTGCCCTCGTCTGTACTTACCACATTAATTCTTCATTAAGACTTCTCATGCCTTGGAAAGACTGTTTAACATGAATCACTCATATCAAACATTCTAACATTAATTGTATGGTTTGCTTATATCTTGAAACTCTGTGTAGAAATGTTTTATATCAACCAAAATAATATCAATTTTCAATAAGTTATAGTATAATATATCAATGAACGATATGGAAAGACTCCAGTTTCTTCAAATTAAATAGGCTTCTTACGCCAAACCAAACCTTTCAGCGAGAAATATTATCAAATGACAAAGGATTACTCTAACACCTTGTCGGTTTTTACATTTAGATATGACATTTTGCTCTCAATGTCGGCTTCAAAATCAATAAAGCATATTTCATCGGTTCTTTATTTAGTCTGACAGTGGCCCTAGCAACACTGGGGCCAATAATGTATCTGAGAACATGGCAATATATTTAAAAGTGCTTGTCTTAGAGTTGCCATCAAGTATGGTGCATTTTTCCGGATGTTAGACTACTAGCTCAAGTGGCTAGGAATTGGGTCAGAGAAGCTTACTATTAGGGGTACATTAGGTTTGAGGTCTGGGCTCAGGAATCAGGCAGCAACATTAGACGAAGCCCTACTAGCTCCCAGATGGTTTGCCCTTTGTCAATCACAACATTGCCTCACCACCACCGCCGTCCCCTGACACAGACGCTATTTGCTATCTCAGCAAGACCATATTTGACAAACACTTGTTTCGTTTCGTTTTTGAAGCATATGATTCTGTTGCACAAATTTTGTTATTCTAGTAATTCTCTGCCTAAACTGTTTCCATTTTTGTGCTTATGTCTTGCATTATGTCACTGTCAACGTCCTTTTTCATGTTTTTCATGATGGTGTAATTCGGTTGAAAGCAATTTAATGGAAAATAAGAAAATATATCATGTTTAGTATAAACTGCTATGATTAGTGTCTCCAACTGAAGATATCAAACTGATCGTCGTCCATGGAAATCTTAAGGATCCTTGTTGCCTTTTTCATAAGCGTTGGAAACATAGTTGTTCTGTAATTATTTTATTGTTATGGAGCAATATTTAACTCTCATTGTTTCATTGGTTCAATGTCTGACATAATCTTACACTCGGTGGACATACCTTGATTGTGATAATTTCTCAGATGAGTTGAGAACAACGCCTTTGGTTTTAACCCTTCGCCCTTGTCAATCTGTGAATGGTTTGGTTGTCATGTCATGAAACTGCGATATACCACTCTACTGAAGCAGCACTGTATATGCTACGAGTAGGTCTCCGAGGCTACATGAAATGACTGAATTAATGTTGGAAGTGATAGGATACCATACACACACTCACACACTCCTCCCACAAAATTGAGGGAGGTGTTTCCAGACAGTAACAAAATCCCTTAACATTTTTTCTAAGGATCGCAGATTATTTAACACATATATGACGTTACTATGAGAGAAGATGTTTTAGATAAAGCATCTATGACACCATTAAGCCTCGTTGATATTGAAATATAACTAAATCTGATGAACATTTAAAACTCCCACTTCATCCTGATTGCTTAGAGTAATATGAATATAGGATTTGTGAATTCCACCCTTCAGAAAACCTTGACGATATCCATATTGCGGATGTTGCTTATGAAGGAAAACCTACAATGTTCCTGTTCATTTAACGTTGCGACTTACAATATTATTATCATCATACATTTTTATTCCTATCACATTGTCTGGTTTTAATTTGACATTTACGTTTAATTGATATAATCAAGACATTTTCCTAAGCAAATATTGTTTGAATATTCATTAATGTTTATTGGGGGCTTTCTGTTACAGAAATATAAAAAATAATCCCTTAGTGATGGAATATGCACAATACTAGGGCTTAAAGTGTACAGCAGGACAATGCCCTACTGCTGTCTTGTTTTAATCTTTCTACACATAAGCTCTTTGTCAAACTTTCAGTTGTGATTTTTGTCATATTTTCTCTGATATACTTTACATATCATTTGTTTTCACTCAGAAACTCTGTCATTGTTAAGCTCTACACTGGTGTCCTGATACTTACTTTAAAACCGTCAAGATGATTTTCAACAAACATCTGACTGGCACTTTATGACAATAGTCCAGAAAGCATCTCTATATATCATTGTAAGCAACTGTTACTTGGTTATACTGTGTCTTAGTATAATTACACCAGAGCTGACGTGTAAAATATTTGAACAATAGCTTCTGAAAAGCTAACATTTCAGCTCTAGCAAATAGATTGAGAACGTATGAATCAACATGTCAGACCCTGTGTATAAAGCTGACATTTATATACCGCTGATTTCAGACAATGTCTGCTCATAGCGGTTGATAGTAACTAGCCGGGATTCGAACCGGGAATCCCTGGACCTCAAGGCGAACACTCTGCCAATTGAGCTATTTCGGCCAGGCTACGGTGTATAGACCTGTTTGATGGCTGCAAATAGCATGCGTTCTCAAATATATCATCATTTAACTAATGTCCAAGATGTCTGGCTCTGATTAAAACATTTATACATTTATCATTTAATACATTCACAATCACTTTATAATTCAAATATTTGGGTTGAAAGAATATACACTCATTTTTCTTTTCTTTATATATATAATTTTCGGTTGGAAAAGATAGGCCCAACAAATTGTTTATACCATGAATACTATGGGCAACAAAACAAAGATCGTCAGTATAGTATAATGGTGTATCTTAACACTCCCTGTACAACATACAATAGCCTCCATATTAAGATCCTGACTTAGATTTATAAAGACATTATACAATTTGAGTGATAATATACCACACTGAATTAAATGGTGCAAACAATATATTTTCCCATGTTACACTACGTTTGACACCAGTACACTAGAACATGTAACAAATACACAGGGCAGTTTCTATATTTGAGCCGCTTGAACAAAATCCAAAGATTTGGCTTGTCAGATGCTTTACTTCCAATAAACCTACTATACAGACTCTAATGACCCGTGTAATATTTGATTGACTCTTTAAGCTCACAAACACACATGTTGGTAGAATGCTTTTTAAAGGCAAAATGATTGTCACACTATAATAAATAATTATCAAGACGGGATACCATGATTATCTTTAATATTATGGTACAGACAACAGCAAATGTTTTAAGTCTAACGTATCCTCTGTCAGTTGCTTCTGCACATTTGGCCGATTCGTGCTTTTTGTACACGTTGTGTTAGTTTTAACATAGAATACAGTTACAAATGGACAATACCTTTAACATATGATACCTATTTAAAAACTGTAAAGACAATACAATGTATTATATCTTACAAATAGCAGGCTTTTAGCCTAGATTAGTTTCAAAACAAACTTCACCACTTTTTCACATTATTACATTCATCAAAGTATCTGGTATTAGCCGGGTTTAATTACCTTAAGGCCAAAAACAATCATTACTGTGGGAAACAAATAATCTCGATGGGTCTACAGACCATGTATATGACATGCATGCAGGCGGAATTCTCTCTCATGACATTCATTTTGGAGCCGGTAGAGCTGAGAAACGTGAACATTTTGTCGATGTATAGCAGTAAGGGGCGATACATTTGATTTTTGTGGGGTGGGGTGGGACAGCAGTACTGGATGAATAAATTTTTTTTCTTTGGTAGGGTGGATGAATAATATTTTTTTCTGGTGTGGGGTGGGTGAATAATTTTTTTTTCTGGTGTGGGGTGGGTGAATAAATTTTTTTTCTTGTTAGGGGCGATCCATTTGATTTTTGTGGGGTGGGGTGGGACAGCAGTACTGGATGAATAAATTTTTTTTCTTTGGTAGGGTGGATGAATAATTTTTTTTTCTGGTGTGGGGTGGGTGAATAAATTTTTTTTCTGGTGTGGGGTGGGTGAATAAATTTTTTTTCCAAAATCTCCCACCCCACCCCACAAAAATCAAATGGATCGCCCCTAAATGACGCATAAAATAAACTGACAGAAAAACATTTATGAAACAGCGGCTGTGGCTGATATCAGCCTGTGGATTAAAATTGCATTGGTTAAACTAATACTCCTGTCACACCAAAACTGTGGGGAGGAAAAAAGGTGTGGCGAAAGGTCATCATGCCCTCTTGGATACCTCGGTTGGCGCTCAAGGTCATTGGAGTTCCGAAGAGGATAGCGACTATTTTAAACACACACAAAATAGTCGCCATGCCAACACATTCTGATTTATGGATGCGCAATAACAAATCATTTTATTCACTTTGTAAACAATTCTCTGTCAGATATTATCTGACATCAAAACGTGTTGTTAATTATTCAACGAACAACCAAGTCCTGACATTGACCTGGGGTGGCAGGGTCTTTACTTAAGTTAGTTCTTCTCACAAGAATATTTATCATATGTCATGTTTATGTTATCACGCTGTTGTGATAATACAAAAGGGCCTCTGGTGAACCAATATTACATCCCGGTGTAAGATTTCTTTTGATATACTTTTTATCCGCCTGAATAGGTCGTTAAAACCAACAGATAAATAACAAGACTAACAAACAAGCAAACAAAGTTTTGTAATAAAACACTTTTATATGTTCTCCCATTTCAAACATTTGCTATGAATACTTATTTCTGAAATCTTTGTGAGTATAACATATTCTTGTCTGCATGAATATTACATGGAAACTCTTGCGGACATCACAGTTAAACTTCATTTTTCTTTTCAAAAGTTCCCACGGGAATAAGTATATATATATATATATATATATATATATATATATATATATATATAGATATATTCATTATTTACTGGTATGAAAAAGTGTTTAGCAAGGATCAAATGTATCATGTTAACAGATATAAATTCAAGGAGCAAATTTTCCACAGCAGAGGTATCGTTGAACAGACATCCAAGGTAGTCCAGTCAAAATATGAAATGACCCAGAACAAATTAGAACAGAAACCATTTTGGTGTTATTTGTCTCAGAACGTAACCCAGATGAACATATAAAAAGTCTACCAAAATCAACTTAGTGGAACACCAACTAATTTGCATAAATTCAAAATGGCCGCCTCTCACTGAAATAATATCATGCCTATGCTGTTGGTGATAAAGCAGTTATATTAAGGCCATGATAAGGAAATAAATAGCTTATGTAGTGTTTATTGTAATGTATTTCATATGATGCCAGCATCATTCTGCTTTGAAATACATTGTATATTCCATACATTAGGTGACCTTTATGGTTGGAAGGAAAAAATTAGTATGCATTAATACCAGTTAGAACAAAGGACTTTGACAGAAGTGTTGTCACTATTTGTAAACAGCATTATGAATACTTGGCCAAAACTGTCAAAGCTAGAATATAATTTGTTAATGACCTACATGTTGCCAATACTCTCAACCATCAGACATGCAGCACCAAATTCTGCACAGACAAGTCAAGGTGAAAAGCAGAAAAATCACTTCTAGGGAGGCCAAAACATGGAACAGACTGTGAATCACGTGTGCACAGTCACAATATCATGAAAAAGTAAATAATGAAACATTATGGAAAAAAGTCATCATTTCAGAAATTAATGGTAACCAAATGTTGTTACCTGATGCCAATATCCTGCATGATTTTTATTTAACCCCTAAAGGACTAGCCTCTCTAAATTTTGTTGATTGACAGGACTAGCCAATTTTTTTATGGACTCCTGTATCTACATACTAAATTGATGAAATGTATAAACATGGTTACTCAATATGCTGAATGAAGTGATGGGGTCAAAAGTTCATGATCTAAGTTGTCTGACGTCATTATCATGACTACATTGTAACAAAGTTGCAGCCCTTCAGAATGTTTCAAATGACGTCATTAAGCCAGAACAATGGGAACGTCAACGTCCCTCCCGTCCGTTACCGGTGGTAAACGTTGCCATCCTTCTCGTCCGTTAGGGGTTAAACCCAAAGCAGGATAATTCAGAGGATGAAAAATTTAGACAATTCAAACTGCAGCAAAAGAGAGATTTTTCACAATTGCAAACTTCTGGTCATATGTATTACCAGCAGTAGCCTTGAGCAACACATTTTCCAAATTAATATACACTCTATAGCCTGGCTAATCAAATCTATCATCTTTAGCATTGATTATGAGATCTATGGCAATACATAATTTTCTGCAGATCAGTTATCAGATCATCGGCTTTGAACTTTCTATATGGAAACCTAAGTTTGAGAAAAGGTGGGGCTCAGCCCCTCATGCATAATACACTCCCAGAGAAGTCTCCAATCAGACCAATGATTAATTTCAGTTGGTTTTCTTGCAAAAATGGAGAATGTCTTCAGATTGCTACCTGAGACTGTCAAGTCTAAGTTTTTGGATCATCATATTCATTTTGAGTGGTGTATTAAACTTTGACTGAGCCCCCCAAGCCACCCTGTTCCTACCCCTATGTATGACATTAAGACATTGCCACATGAGTGGTGTAAAATTTATCCAGCCTGTGATCAAATGTCTTCTCCTGATGCTGTATGTTTATTTCTGCCAGATTAAGTGGTCCTCTTGCTTCAGATAATCGTTAATGGAGCTGATGCAAAAGAAAGTTAAAGTAGCATCAGTTGGCCAAGCATTGAATCAAGTAGCTCATCCAAGAGCAGTAGTGACTCCATTGCAGCTAGGTCTTGGTATCCAACTGCACCATCATTTTGCATCATAATTCCTTAAAGCATTCATGAAATCACAGAGGTCACAGGCAATTTTTCTGTGGTTTGGGGTATGTTTAAATGACATGTGGCCACAAAACTGTGATACAAGCAAGCTATCTCACTAAAATCCACTAAAATACTCCAAACATGGTGATTGTGTTTTGCTGAAAGTGCCAAGCACTGTCTGTACTCTTTGGACCAATAGGTGGTCACATATATACAAGCATGTGACCTCTATTGTGGTCTGTCAAGGTTTTAGGCCTGCACCAATGTGCAAACAATAATGGACAAGCAGGCCTCTATGAGCCAAATCACTCCATTGTCCATACTATTTGGTGTTGGTAGTAAATCCAGCTTTTACTTTGAAGCAGTCAAAGCTGCTGGTACAATCCTAAGAAATTAATTAATCCAATTATGAGGCAAAGAACAAATAAAAAACAGAAAAATAGCAAAACAAATAACAGAAAAATAAAATAAATGTCATACCAAACACAATAAAATGTTACTTTCCAACCCACTATGTGGGACTGAGATCGAGGTGTCATGCCATAGATATTTTTAAAATCATGGTACTTTCACATTTTTTAGTGATGGAAGGTGATTTTTGAATTTGACTAAAAACCGAGGTCTCATGCACCTGAGTGTCTATGCCAGGTAGCAGGTTTAAGATCCGTCCCCACTTTTTGAGGAGAGCAGGGAATTGCCTCCCTGTATGTGTGTGGACTTACACACACACATACACAGGGAGTGTCTTCAATGCAATGATGTGCAACATTCAATTGTTAATGGGTTGTTAAACTCAATCTTTTTAAAAATTCTAATTGTAAATAATTGTTCTCTATCCTTTTTGATAACTTGTTTTTGTAGAATAATATGTGTTTTAGAGGATATCCCAGAAAAGGTGTAAAGCATGCAGACAGATATAATCAGAAGACAAGCAAAGTGCTAATTTTCGACTTATTTTTCTACTTTTATCGGTCATTTTTGAGAAGAAGAGTACAAAACATGGGTATTAGCTATTTGAAAAGTTTCCCAATGGATATCTCATGGCCAAAAAACATAAAATAGACTCTAAGATTATTCAAATATGTGAAATAGGAGTTAAGCTATATAGTTTTTAAGATTTGCCCTGCCATGTGTCGGCCATTTTGGATTTATGCAAATTAGGCACTGTTCCACTACTTAGATTTTGGTAGACTTTTACTATGTTATTCCCTAGGCTCTTGTGAGACATTTTCTATCAGTTTCATTTCTGTTCTAATTTGTTCCGGGTTAGGCCATTTTTTGTCATATATTGACTGGACTAAGGGTATTCAGATATTATTTTAAATATGAGCCACATATCTCAGTTTGCTTTACCTCTAGATATTATCTATCTTCATGATCTTGCTGAATGTGAAGTATAAGATTCCTTTATTACTACCTGCTGATGTATCAAGTCAAATATTAGCTTACACGTTTTGAATTTCACCATTTTCCTTTAGAAGTATCAAACATTTTTTGAAAATGTGAAAGTTTTATTCAACGTGACTTTTGACGTGACTAGCACCAGTTCCTCTGTGATAATCCAAAGGTCGTGGGTTCGAACCCCAGCCGTGCCGAGATTGAACTCATGATACAATTTCCCATATGAGGCTCGTCCCTAAAGGGTTAATCCTTTGTCCTTGTAAATCTGTGACCGGGTGTGTTGTCATGTCAAGGACCTGCAACAGGACAATTTAGTGAGGCAGCACTATATCTGTTACAAGTAGGTCTCATCACGAAATGACTGAAATAATGTTGAAAGTGATGTAAAACTCCAAACAAACAAACAAACCACGAACAAAGTAATATGGTTGGGACATGGCTAAGGTGGTAAGATATTGATCTGCTATTCAGGCTGCTGAGGTTCGATCCCCATTTAGAAGGACTTAAATCAGGATGCCTGCAGACATCTCAGTTATTCCGTATTTCAATTCGTGGCAAAGTTCATATCCAAAGACCACCTGACAACCACTCATAAGGAAGTCCCACGCACTGTCAAGAAAGTCCCACTATACATTTACCCTCTCAACTCTAGAAGCCAAAATATACAAATTCCTTCATCAAATGTACAACATAAGTTGATATTTGCTTTTTTGAGCCTCATGTTCATGATTATTAGTACGGAAGAGGGAAGTCCAAGGTCAGGTTGATGCATCCTGGGGTGGTGGTATGTGACATATTACCCTTACAAGTGCCCTTACCTCATTCCACTTTCAGATTTTTTTTTATAATAATTAGCTAAGAAAAATGTGATGCTTCTTCAAACTCAGCTTTTGATAATATCAAACACCAACATAAAGAAGAGAACAAATCAAGAAACGGGATCTCTGTTCAGGTAAACCTCCCATTAAGAGAGGGCAGGAGAAATATCTTGACAGTTTTATGGGATTTAAATAGGCGTTGTCTCACATTGTATCATCAAATATCTACTCTTAACTTGTAGCGTAGAGAGGGCAGGAGAAATATCTTGACAGTTTTATGGGATTTAAATAGGCGTTGTCTCACATTGTATCATCAAATATCTACTCTTAACTTGTAGCGTACACAAGGGACTATTCTGTGCATGAATTACGATTGTTATATTTATAATTTTTCAACATATCATTGTCAATTGCTTTTCAGAAATAGGGTGCTCATTTTTAAATTCCCAGAATAAAAAGGGAAATTAATTATTTCAGATACTTGCCAAAATTATATCATATTTGGAATATATAGAGGGATATATCTTGGTTAACTGATATGCTGGTCTGGTTTTGGACCAAATACCCCGAGACTGTTTGATATTTAAGCTACTCTTCATTTGTTATCTCCTCCTGGAAGCAGAGAGCACAGCATACAAACACTTGTCAGATGTGCTCAGACTTGTAATGCTCTCTCCGAACAAAGGGGGAGACAACAAAGCCCTCATGTGGTGATCCATATACCATAGGGGTCTGTTTCATTCACACCTCGACTCTGACCTTCCACGACCAGCCCCTTCTGTGTACGGCAGTTTGAAAAGTCAAACACACCTCTGATTTAGCCACAGGAGGGTTTTAAGTGAGAAACCTGCCGGAATGGGGATTTTATTTGTTTTTTTTAATATAAGATGGTATCTCCTAGATATATATGGTATCACAAAGGTCATGACGATATAGCTTAAATATGTTTTCATTCTATATGGTCATATGATAATGATTTATTGACATTTTTTTTAATCGAAGAAAATCCATTCATTTAGAAACCTAAGCCAATTAGAGCTATGCAGATCATTGTTTTTTTGTAATGATGCAAATAACGATTTTAATCCTCTCCAAAGGCAGACTTGAGCAGATGATATTTCATATTAAATATGTTATCTTGTTTCTCATTGCCTGACATTTCGCACGTTATTCAAAATGGTAGTCACTCTGAGAATTCAGTGCTGTTATTTTTTTTATTTTTTTCAAAAATCATAAAAAATGGAATTTTGAGCCTAATGGAAAATAGAAGGAATCGGTCCCCTAAAAATACGACATCCTATCTACTAATAGCTAGAACACCAAACAGTAGTTTAAGAGAGGATCAAAGTAAATATCTCATGTGACAAATACCACATTAATGACGTTGAGGTTTTTTCAAAGTAACATAAAGTGTTTATTGCATTCAAAATATATTACAGAAAACTAAAAACGTACATCATATTTTTGTCAGGAAACGATATGCAAATATTCATATTAGCTTTGCTGTCAATTGGGCGATATGCACGATTTAAATGCCAAATGAAATATATTGGGGTCATCGAAATATATTGCTGTGCAGCCTGGACCTCCTTTACATCTTGGCTCAGCTCATATTTGATTGTTGGTCCTGTTATCTGAAGCCTGCATTACCTGTACGTTTTATATTCCAAGAGGAAATCTTACATATTAGCTATATGTCAGTAAAAAAGGACATTTTTTTTAATTTTTAATTTAGAACAATTGCCCTGAACACAAAGATAAAACAATAGAATTTTTTCTCTCATAATGGAATACAAAAGTTAAGTTATTCAAATATTCTACTGTTTTCCAAATTAGCATCATCAGATATTTTATATTGCTTATTAAGGCGTTGAATATATTCTACATGCTTACCAGGTCAAAGTATATGACATTAATATCTAACAGGCAGAATAAGCTTATAATTTCATCACATCCAAAGTTGGGATGTGTATTTTATTGTTCATTTTAAATTAGAAACAAACTTTGGTGTTGATTAAAAGGACACGACTATTGAGTATTATGACACATGATCATCCCTCATGTTTAGATAATTATCACCATAATAAGAATATTTCACTCATCACGATCACGAACTCATTCTTTGCAATATAATCAAGTGTGAACAAAATTTATATCTATGCCAAAGCCAAAAAAGACAATTGAATGTACATTGTTTCGGGTCAAAACTGGAACACACCACTCACCGCATCACAAACCACATGTGGTTAAAACCAATGACTCACTCAAGAAAAGGTGTCATTCTACTTATCGCACTGTTTATTTGGTTAAGAAAGATAATACTTTGTAATTTGGGCAATAGAGACAAATACTCACGGATATATTTGCGTGTCTACTTACGCGGAGCCTCAGCCTTCAACCTCAATGTACTTTATTCTAATTCTGTGCCTTCTCGGTTTTTAAAAATAAAATGATTATCACAGATTATCATATTTCTGACATATTGTTTGAAAATATCATTGTGAATAATAACAAGAGAAACAAGCCAGAATGACTATGTGTTTTATGTGTTTATCCCTAAAGAGAAACTTATTGGCTTGGAAGGGGCCTAGCGGGAAACGAAATCTAGTCAATCCAGAGATTACTAAAATGAATGTGTTTGCATGCAAACAAAACAGAAATTAGAAAAGCAAAACAACAAATTTAATGAACAGCAGAATAAGTAAACATCCTCAGTCAGGGCATGCACCTGTGCATGACCTGGTGATTAGTTAAGGCTAGAGGAGAAATAAATATATGTTTAAACCAAGTAAACAATCATTGCAAAAATATTTGGAAGTTGAATAAAAATACATTTTATCGAAATTTCTTTCTTAAACAAAGGCAAAGTTGTTCCTATTTTGTCTTGAAAATGTAACTTCCTCTAATATAGCTCAGGTGCTAAGTCATTGATCAGATCTTTGCTGTTGTTACCAGATTTTAACTTAACCAACCTAAATGTAAGAATCTTTGTTGTTTACAAGCAATAAGATGGCTTGTTTTGAACTGTCTGCTTTGTGTACTCTTTTTCTTTGTTTTCATGAAATAGAAATAAATTCATATGTAATAGTGCCTGCACAAATTATTATTTATTCCATTATATCAGACTCTACAGTGGCACCAATTGCTTAAACCTTTTTTGACCACAGAAAAAGAAAAAGATGACTCACAACCCACAGGAGAGGACTACACTTTCCCCACGACTATACCCTTCACAAAGTAACACAGATAGTTTTTGAGACCCAATGCCAACAGGTGGGTAACCCATCAATGTTTAGAAAATATACAAAACGGATCCCTACAACTAAAATAGTTTTGTGGGAAACTTACTTTCTGGGGCAGCGGTAAACTTCAAAGACGTAGCTTGTGGGAGAAAAAAATGACAAAATGGTGCTGAAGTCACCACTGCCAGGATTTAGTGTAGCCTCCTATAATGTTAGCTACGTTGACAAATAGCCAGGTAGAGTCTAGTGTATTAGCCTCCATGAGAATGTATAATTATTTCACACTATAATAGAACAAATTCCTGACAGGTGACGAAACCTAAACATCCTATGCTTTGGTCAGTATCCTTCACTTTGGACCCCAAATTGTGAAATTAGAAAAGCTTTGAAATTCTATTAATTCTTTTGTACAAATAGTATGTATCTTAGTTTATTATCGTGTTTTGACTGCAGTTGACTATACCACTTGCCATAGACTCCTTGACTCATTTCTGTCCTGTTAGGATGGCTGAACAGTATAGCCAGAATCTCCTTTATACCATAAGATAAAGGATCTATGATATCTCAAAATATTTGTTGTTTCCAATTCAACATTGTCAAATGAGAATTTTTCATGGTAACAAATTGGATATATTCAGATTGTCACCGAGGGCTTAATAATGATTAATCTATCATTATATATCTTATAGTTGAGAAGCATGAGGGGACAATTCATTGAGATATAATACGATAGACATAGTGTTATATTGCCAGTGTTCTTTATAGGAGTTGTGAATTACACAATGTTTTTATTATAAATGAGAAACCACAGAACAATGTGATACAGCCCTATTTACTTCAGTGTGAATTCACTTCGCACAATGTATGGCTAGAATTATGTTTCCTAATATCTTCAGTGGTGTGTGTTTTCAGCTGAATCTTGTCTAAATAACTAGGCTCTTAGAGATTATCTTTTTTTATTTTTCTTACATTCATCCTCCATTCTTCATCTACCATCGGTGTTTTCTTTCAGAATCTAAAACTAATTACAGAAAGTTTCAGGACTTGCAGAAATAGATATTCGCCTATGGTTATTGAAAGCAACCATTCTTTGAACAACATACTTTCTGCCTGTGCAATCAAGATCCCTAAATATAATTAGAACCGATATGAAAGTTTTTACAAAAAATATACCTTACTAATAATTATGATTCTGAAATAATTCAATTTATTGTCAGTTGACTGATTTTCCCTTAATTATATGGAATTATTTGAAAAGCCTCAAGTACATCAATCAGAATAATATTCAACTTCCCAAATTAAAATAAACTACTTTGTGATTTAAAGTGTACTGTCATGGATAGAATTACGATTATCTGTATGAAAATCTGTTGTAAAAATGGTCCAATTAGAAACTCTATCCTATTTCTGTGCACATAATTCTATGCACATATTGCTATTTTAACATTTCAAGAGACTCTATGATATTCTGACTTCTGACTTCTGACTAGTGAATGACAACCTGAATTAGATACCTTACCTTACTTTAAAACATATCCTCTATTGCCTTTTATGATCACGATTTCCTTACAAGATCCCTGCTAGAAAAATCTTCGAAATGATTGAATTTTTTTTCCACATCATCAGCCTATTCACAATAATAATAAAATGGAAATAAATCATCATATTTCTTTGAATAGTTCAGAGGTAACATATCAATGGAAGTTTTGCAATAAGTGAATGGAATGAGACCAAAGTAATGTTGACAATGATAAGTATAAAATCAGTAATTTTATTGATATTATTCGGTTGAACAGGCACGGTCGAACAGGTTCAGTTTAACAGGTACGGTCAAATAGGTGTTGGTTGAAAAGAGGAATAATCTCTCTCATTCTCTCACGCCTCTCTCTCATTCTCTCACGCCTCTCTCTCATTCTCTCACGCCTCTCTCTCATTCTCTCACGCCTCTCTCTCATTCTCTCACGCCTCTCTCTCATTCTCTCACGCCTCTCTCTCATTCTCTCATGCCTCTCTCTCATTCTCTCACGCCTCTCTCTCATTCTCTCACGCCTCTCTCTCTCATTCTCTCACGCCTCTCTCTCTCATTCTCCTAAGCCTCTCTCATTCTCCCAAGCCTCTCTCATTCTCCCAAACCTCTCTCATTCTCTCATGCCTCTCTCATTCTCCATAGCCTCTCTCATTCTCCCAAACCTCTCTCATTCTCCCAAGCCTCTCTCATTCTCTCATGCCTCTCTCATTCTCTCATTCTCTCATGCCTCTCTCTCTCCCAAGCCTCTCTCACTCTCCCAAGCCTCTCTCATTCTCCTAAGCCTCTCTCATTCTCCTAAGCCTCTCTCATTCTCCCAAGCCTCTCTCATTCTCTCATTCCTCTCTCATTCTCCCAAGCCTCTCTCATTCTCTCACGCCTCTCTCATTCTCTCATTCTCTCATGCCTCTCTCATTCTCCCAAACCTCTCTCCCTCATTCTCTTAAACCTCTCTCCCTCATTCTCCCAAGCCTCTCTATCTCATTCTCCCAAGCCCCTCTCATTCTATCATGCCTCTCTCATCCTCTCATGCATCTCCCTTGTTCTCTCAATCCTGTTTTTCAGTTTCGAATTCAGGCGATGATTTGATGAACTCTTATGATGCTGCATATTTAAAATATTCAAAGTCAGGTTTATCTCGCTCCATAAAGTGAACATTCTTCAGAAACACTAAGGTAAAATTGCCTGATACAAACATTACATGCACTTATCTTAATAGTTAATTCAGACTGCCCCGAACAAAACCCTGCAGATCTCAGTAATTATGAATATTCAGTATCAATTTGTTGAACAGGTTTATTTTATAAAGACATTTCTTCTGTTCAGTCTTGAATTTCTTAAGATGAAATTCTATATTTACACCTGTCTGACATGTTTCCTGTCTAAACTCTATCTCTTCGATCTGTTTTAAAACAAATTAGGTATTCTTGTCGGACACTAAATAGACTACCTATTTAATAGAAAAGAAAGAATCTAGCTAAATTGAGAATTTCAAAAGTGTAGATAAAGATCTTTGTACCATTTTGCTTACACATCTTCAACTTACTGTAGAGAAAGTGTTTTAAAGTCATTGTGCCAGATTTGACAGCAAAGTCAAACTGAAATTACTGATTATCAATATAGCTCTATTTTTCTGAAGTCCTTCTGTCAATTATTTGTTGTTATGTCTGGACTTCAAGAAAGTACTGTTGTCAAAATGAGTTAAAGATGTCCACTTGATTTGAAATGAAACATTTGACACCTTGTTATACGACATGAAATGAGAATTATATTTTGATGTGAGTCAAATTTACTGCGATTTCATCCGTCAATTTGGAGATTATTTGTATGGATACACTCACACGCGTATGTCGTTGTGGTTGGATATGGAAAAAACGATTTTCGAAATCTAATTAGGGCGTTTTTAACAAGGGTAAAGTGTACACCCAGATTCTTCAAAGGAAACTCCTTAGAATACATGGAAAATCAGATTCGGACTCCACAGATCCATAACTTTGCTGTCTCTCCTGACTGATAGTTAGTCATGCGATGATATCTCGCGATACTATACGAGTGTTTAGATGTTATATTTACTGGAGACATCTGGAGTATAATTGAAGCTTCGTGTCTGGGTAAACGTGCAGACAGACAGGTGGTATGTCATACGAGAGGCAGATGCCTATGAAGCTCAGGGCATTGACTCCAAGCCAAACTTGATCTCCATGTATTTGTGATTCAAGTTTTCATTTAACTTGCCTGTCTACAAAAAAAGTCTAATTGAACGTGGCTCAATTGGTAAGAATTCTGTCTCACATATTGAAGATGCTCAAGAGAAGTGGATATCTGATACTGAGTAGATGATTCATATACCAACTAGTGCTCCATAGTGCTCCATATATATATATATATATTTATATATATATATATATATATATATATATATATATATATATATATAGTGCAAACACGTACCAAAAGGATGAAGATGTATGCCACTCAAGCGATATGGTTTGGTATGGCTTTCTTGTCTATTTTATTCTATTTATTTTTTTTTGGCTTTTAAATCATAGACAGTTATGTTCATAGCGAATTTCAACAAAGTAGTGTCTCTGGAACAGGTGGTGGAATTTGGTCAGATTTTTTCATCTTCCCAACTACTCATGCTAGCTACGGAGTTCTGTTAGTAATATAGTTTTTTTCAATGTCTGCTGCATAAAGGCCAGCAAGAAGGCCGTTTCCCTTGTTTAAGATATATGTCACAATGGTATGTGTTACATGTATGGTTTCAGCTGTCTTATCATCTAGACATTGTCTCATAACTGATATGTTTCTGATATCCTAGTTTTTCTTCTTGTATATTTTCCGAAGTTGGGCTTTATATACTTATCGCCTATCTTCAATGTCAAGTCTAACAGTAGGTACATATCTCATGTTAGCATAACGTAATAGTATTCTGAGATAGTATTCTAACTATCAGCTTCTCTCTCTTTCCATTATAACCTCATTTATACAATTTTCAAGATAAAGTATTGAAGTGTCTGTCCCTGTCCATTCTATATATATATATCTACATTTCATCTGCAGAGATATAGCTTAGTACCTTCTTTGCACTTATACCAGTATGTTGGGGCATGTAAACAATAACAAGATAGTCACAAGGACAGATGTTTGAAGGGCCTCTTTCCTGATGGTAAAGGTACACTTTTGTGCACCCACTTTGATACAGTTCCCTGCTTATTTGGCAAGACTTTGTCAAATTAATAGCATTACCATTAACTTTGCACCTGGTCTCAGATCTGGAGCACAGTATCTGATGATCAATAGTTTAAAATGCTGTTCGGATATCAAGTATCAGTAGTAATGTTGACTTCCTGTTGTCTAAGTCTTGCATGTTGTTATTTCTGTCTCAAGTAGTGCTGTTTCAGTATTGTGATATTTCTTGTATACAGATTGAAGATTGTCAATAAGAACATTAAGTTAAAGATGAGAGACCAGCTGGTTTACCGCAGATCCTTCATTAGTGTTTTTATCCTTCATTTATGTTCAGATCAGAATGCATTTTCCAAGAAATACAGTGTGTACTGTTGTAATAAATTTTATTTTGGGGAGTGACTTGATTGCAGTGTTGTATGATTCATTTTTATGTCACAACTTTCTTTTCAACCACTTTACAAAAATATAAACATTTTTGCAATGTTAATGCCAGATTATTATTTAAACTGAATGCATTAATGTCGATGTTATCATAGTTGATTACCAAATGCCCAAACACTTGATTTAAGGGTATAGATGCAGTGATCGGTTGTAGTCGGTTGTACAGATCTCTCGGGGCTTGCCAGCATGATTGTTATAAGGAGTCCAAATGCTTGTATGCGAAGCTATCAATAGTTGTAATCGTGACAAAACAGAACTCAACTTTAGAGCATATCACACGTGCGTGCATACAACAGACAGTTCTTTGGATCTGATGAGACAAACAGTCTATAGTTAGGGTATATTAGTAAAGGTAGTTTTCACAACATAAGAGCAAACTGTGACGATAGTCACCATATCAGCGGTCGCAATTCTGCCACATTCAGTTTCCCGAGCAAAGAAACCGATGAGATTATCCGCCCCAACCTACACACATAGTCATTTAAGACCACACGTCGAGATTATCCGCCGCCACCTACACACATAGTCATTTAAGACCACACGTCGAGCGAATCCAATGTGTCACTCCTCTTTGGCATGACTTCTTCTTTCCCAAGCAAAAGAGATGTATGGGTCAGTTCATCAAGGATTGTTTGCTTGTCTTCCTTAACGGCGAGAGTTTCATGCTCGCATTACAATCTTGGAGTTCGCCCATACTCAGATTATTTGTCTCTTATCCATCCCCTACTTTTGTCCAAACCCAAACAGAATGTCTTTTTATATATGATTGTCGTCTATTTATATTTACATTCCATTAACTTTATTAAATGGAATAAAAAAAAACATTGAAATATTTCTTTTTGAGAAATCTATAGTTCTCTTTTCCTACCATCATTTAAAATAAAACTTACTTCACCCAATAAAATGGTTAATAATATAAACAGAAACATTATATCCGATACAGATTTGTGTTGAAGTTTAAAGGTGTACCAACAATTAATGCCAATGTGAGAGAAATTGTAGTAATGACATATGCAATGTCATACGCTTATTTAAATAATTTCTTTGTGAAAGATAATGTTGATAACATTATTGAAAATTTGTTGTGTAATTTGTCTGCAACAGTAGAGTATATATTATTTTAAAGAGGTCTTTCTTCATACCTCATCCAAAGAAGGTTCTCCTCATTAGCATTGAGCTCGATACTAATCCAGGGGGAGGGACCCATTCCTAACAGTCAACTACTGTCATATATATAATTATGGTCTAAACTTGGGTGTTTATTCATGTTAAGTAATCTGTTAAGCTAAACAACCAAACTGTTACATGAAAAGAATTTCAGTAAACGTATGTCATTAAGGTCTAAATGTTTATTGTTTATTTATTCATAACAAGGAATTGCTTAAGCCCAGCAATTGTCAAATGTGACTAAGGATATAACTCTGGTTGCTTGTAATAATTGTTGACTGATAATTTTGGAATCTTTGCATTTTACAAATGTGACAATCACAAAACATGTACCCTCATGAGTCCTGTTATATAGATAGCAACATAAGCCACATTTACACAGAAAAAATGGCTGTCAGTGTTACTAGATGGATCAAAGAATATCCTCCTACGCTGACTACAGAGACCAAAGTGAATGTGCTTGCTCAGGAGATATGGGGCAAAATTATTCATCCAGAAATATACCTCATCTTTCATCATCCTAATTCTTCTGAAGTAAACCTTGGCATTATGCTTTAAAATGCATGTATCTCAGCGGAACTTTTCTATTTATATTACTTTTTTTCTAATGATATAATTTATTAAGCATCGTTAATGTTATGAAAATATTTTAGTAAGGGTATGATATATACTATTTGTATATTAGCACCTTACATAGGCAAAAAGATTCGATACTTTTTATTTTGAATATTGCTTAAATAATGTATACATACCTAAACTCTGGCAGAGTCAAGTGTCAAGAAACTTCGTGAAAACGTAAAAGCATTATGTCAAAGCCAAACGGCATGTACATGTCCAAACTATATCTGCTTATTTTACAGTGATGATTTTAGTAGATATTTATGTTTACAGTGGGAAATGGCAAAGTGATTTGAAAAGCTAAGAGAGTACATAATTATTTTGATCAATGTAAGTAAGGTCAATCCAGCATGACTTCACATGCGACTGAACGGATGAAAGCCAAATTGCAATCAAGGCCAAGAAAATGTTTAAACTCTGGTTTAAAATTAAGATTTTCATTATTAAATTGTGGTTATTACTGTATCACCATCACCCAGTCAATCGTTTAAAACGTTCCCTGTCCTGATTTTGATTGAAATCTGCCAAGATATTTGCCCCTGTGAAAAGAACATGTAAAGGCCTGAAATCATGCTAGAAAATATTCTTTGGAGAAGATTCAGAGATGACTAGGGTATTATCATACTTTCTTACAAATGCTATGAACGAGCGTACAGCATGGAGGATGGCTTTAATAATTGGGGGGTCCGCTGCACACTTAATACTATTTTTCATTTCTGTTTGAACAAAAAATGAATTTCATAAAAAACTTTTAGATTTTAAAGAAATTTTTAACATTTACAATAATGCTTTGTTTTCTTAGTTTTGTATCTGTGCTATTCATTTGATTTCAAGATAATAAATTCGAATTGTTGAATTAGTAGTAAATGATGCAAAGGTTGCCAAATATAAAGGACACATTACATAGTTATCAAACTAACAGTAAATGAACCCAATAAATTCAATAATACAAAAAAACCCTTGAATGATTAGTTCTTTATTATCGGTCACTGAGGCAATATTCCACATCAATCTGTCTATGCTTTTACCATGATACATGCCAGGTCTAGATGATTGTAAATGTAAACATTATTGAAACGACCAAAATATAATCCCATATATTGTTTCATGCACAATGCAAAATTACTTGTTGGTTTGCAATTTGTCAATATCTGTAAAGAAATTTGTCAATATCTGTAAAGAAATTTGTCAATATCTGTAAAGAAATTTGTCAATATCTGTAAAGAAATATAACCTCAATTCTAGTATGTGTTCTATGATTTCCAAGCTTATGGAAGTTGATATGAGTTTTTATGGTATTTTATGATATTTATTAACACCTGTATCCATTACACAATGATGCTTATGTCCTATGTATCTAGGTACCAATGTTTCATCTACATTTCCAAGAGCGGATATTGTATTTTCTTTCCATATCAAGTAATTTTATAAATGCCCAGAACTCCTCAAAGAAATTTTATTTCTGGAGAATTAATTGTCAATTATTCCACAAAAACTTTACTGTTATAGGAATATCAAACATGTGAGGTACCATTATAATTTTACTCTGTTAAATACAAATTTTGCGGTATATTTTGAATTGAGCAGAATGATGACTAGACACGTAGTCATAGTTTATCAATCATAGTTTCTCACGCAATACATTCTATTGGAATATTTTCTTTTAAAATGAAATAAAATGTACTTGTTTTTCACTTTGAAGATAAAGTATCCCCAGTCTTGCGTGCTCCAAAAATATGATAATATAGTTTTGTACCAATTTTGATACTTTAATGTTAAAATATATATTACATGTGCGTGTGCGTACGTATATGCACGTGCGTACATATGCGTATGCAATACCTATCGTGTACAATGTCAGATCTTTATATGATTTCATATGTTTACAGAATCATCAAAAGCATGTGCTTAGAGCATGCAAACTAATTAAAAAAAACCACTATTTCTGGTAGATCGAGAAAGCACCTAAATGCAAAACCTTTGGAGAAAGATTCACATGCAAACTGTTTGACAAAGATATTGTAATAGGAGAATTAGACCAGAGAACAGGGCAGCTAGCAGTCGTATTCAATAAATATCAAGTAAAGGAGCTTTAACACTGTAAAAGTGGCATATGCGGCCCCAACACAGCCTCCGCGAATCAAGCGAGGTCAATTGAGTGTCAAGTCAGGCTCAGAAGAGATGCATCAATTCCACACAGGCTCAGATTAGCAAAATAGGTGACATCCTTCTGGCCAGGTATTTTAGAGCTCTCATTTTGGCTGTAGACCTTGTAATTGAGTATTTGACCCCATCTGCGAGGAAGACAGGTTCCTCCTAGCCACTGACTTAACAAGAACTCACATGTCAATACGCACTCAAACCTGCCTCAGTAGTCATTTAGAAACTAATTGATGACCTTGCTCACATACCGATGACTAGCTGTTTGGTTGAGAAAAGGATCAATTATGACCCGAAGATTGACATCTTCAATATTTTAATACTCACAAAGAGGGAAGCATATGACACTACATTAGTTGGTATTGACATTTGTGGCATCTTTACATGACATGCTGCAAGTTCATTCATTCTTTTTGTATCCAGAGGTATACAGAAGCTGTGCTCAGGCTGATCATGACAGAGCACAATACAATCCATTCCCACATTTAACAATGGACCCCACATCATTACTTGCCATAATTATGAGCTCAAAATTATATCATCGCTAGCATCTATCAATGCATGAAATTATCAATTCACATTGCTCTGAAATACTTCCCAATTGATAGACCAATAATCCCTTGTTTGTTTACTTAAATCTGATGTAAACTTATTAATATGAATAACAAGCAAAAAGTCCGATTGATGATTAGCAGAGCAATACAAGAGGAATTTACTTACATTAAACACCATAGACGCAACTGTATCTATTTGTGCCATAAACGTTATTCATTACAAGAATAAAGGTTTTTGGAAGATGGACAAAGATTATTTCAGCTTCCCCAAATATTTATTTTGTGTGTTTTTTTTCTTTTTGGTTTTTTTTTTTTTTGGGGGGGGGACTTTCTGTATGTTTCCCTAATTTGGTTGTCATCCAAGTTACAGACAGAACTCATTTTCCTCTTTAAGATTAACTGTTGCTTGTCAATCATATTCAAGTAACGATTCTGAGGAAATTTGATCTCTGACAACAGGATTTCAAGTAATCAAGTACCTTGTCAGTCAATATCCGATGCCAATCTTGTTAGAAACAAGATCTTTATTATCTCTCAGCAATGCTTTTGTGTAATGAGGTAAACATGAGGTAATGAGATAAAAAGTAGGTCATTCTAAGGAAAACATCACCTTTTGTTCTGGTGTAGTGGGTCATTCAGGGGACATCATTTTTGCCATTTTTAAACTTAGGACAAGGGAAATGTTTCTTACAGTCTATCTTCACCATAATTCATGACATATTTGTACATAATTGGAGTCGAAGTTTTTATGATAATATGCCACCTTAATTAATACTTAATGACCTATATACGTTATCGGGATGGTTGGAGCTTACTGGGATGAAAGCCTACACATCTATTATGAAACCATTTCCTGAAAATGTTTTTTTTATCTCATCTGACTTTTCAAAAGATTTCAATGTCAAGTGACATAATTATGAGGCTTTATTTCTTTTGGAACAGTAAACATGTACTTCCTGGTCTCCACTGGGCATGCTCAAATTAGTATTATGACATCATAATGAAGGTGTTTACTTTTAACCCCTAAGGGACTAGGCTATCTAAATTTTGTTACTTTGTATGTTTTCCCCATTTTGTTCCAGTTCTGAACACTGCCACTAGAAGACATTATTGTAGTAAATTAAAGAGGTCAGGGGTCAAATAGAGGTCAAACATTAAACTATAAAGACTGGGTCTATATGATAAATGCAGTCTTGATCTGTGAGAACACCCTTCGCCACATTTTGCAGTTTTGTACAGGCAGAGCCTCTTAACTTTGCAGTGTATCAAAGTGTCTGCTTAGCAAACTTTGATATTTCTCAAAATGCGTAAACATGTTTGCCTATGTACAGCTGATTGTTAACGAGCAATGGTTAATGATAAAGTGTGATCAGTCATGAAATATATAGCTAAAATGAATATGTTAAATATATATCATTTCTTGTTTTAGTGGGTTATTTTTACATTTCGAGATGATAAAGATATTCAATCTGTAATACCGAGATTCAAAATGTTTATAAATGAATTTCAGGTATGTTACATATCCCTCAGGTGTCAATGTGTGATCTGATAAAACCTTAAACGTGTTCAAATACAAAAAAAGCAAGGCAGTTTGCAGTTAATGAAAAAAGTGATTGTTTTGCTGTAAAACTTTGTTGGAAGTTATCTGGTTCTTTTTTAATGATAATCATATGATAATGATAATCATGTTTTATTTCTATAGCCTCATACGCTGACTAAGAATGCACCCAATACATGCTGCGTCCTCAAGATTTGTACAATTATTTTGGACAGAAGAAATCGTGAGCACGAAAAGAGAAATCCCAAGACAATTCTCCAAGCAAATTGCTTTCCGGGTTGTCAGTCTTCTGGTTATAATTTGATTTTGAACGTCGTTAAATTGTCAAATTGTCGTTCATAGGTGTAATTTTAAAAGCCCGACATATTAATAAATATTTGAAGTGCTTTATGGTAAGGTTATAAAATTATGAAGGATATTGTTCAATTGCTTTTGCTTAAGCACAACTTTTGATAGATATTAACGACAAAACCACAAATTACACTCCAGTAACAAACAAACAATTATCCAGTATATCATGTACTGGAATGTCAATGGTAAACTATTGTACTGGCTGTATTATTTCAACATATTCTCCATGCATACGTCCTATAGTGACGAGGCACTAAAGTGACGAGGGTCAAATGGGCAGGCACGTCCATATGAGACGTGCTGACGTAGGCCCCCATCGTAGTAGGCTACGATGTAGTAGTAACTGAGGTGTCATAGAGAGGTGTGAAATACCATGAATATTAAGCTGTTAGCAATATCTCAGTAGGCTCTGTCTACATGTATAGATGTATAGTAGTGTACAGATGTATAGTAGTGTACAACAGTTCTGAACTCCCTGATATAGGCTAATTGATGACGGTTTAATTTGTTCTGGTGTACTCGTCCACATGCGACGAATGTTGCCTCGTACGTCAATTATTGACGTGATTAGGCAGTACATGCTCGTCACACTGTTGACGAATTGATGGAAGAATGCACTCATTATTTCAAGTACATATACTATCTCCGACGATATTGAGGTTATAATCTCAGGTCTTTGTATTTACCCGTCTGTCTTTTGTCTAATCAAGTACCCAGTACATTGTATTTAATCAAATATCTCTGTTCTCAATCATATGATTAAGAGACATGCTTTGTGGGTGTCGCATCGCTCGTATTAAGTATAAGCAGAGGATGGCACGATGCATTGATCCTCATGCAGATTCCCATGACATATCAGGTGTCTGCTTCATGAGAATAGAATTCCTCAACAAAAAAGCTTCTCAATAGAGAGGCAAAGCACCATGGGAAATGGGACAGCTCTTATAGATATACACACATACACGAATCCGCTAAAATGAAACTTTCTGAGAAATCCGCCTACGCTGTTCACATGATCAAAGAAAACGCATTTCAATAAATCCTATCTGCAGAATATATTATTAAGGTTTAACTTACATAAACATCAAACAGGTTAGTGGTATGTATTTGTTACTATAGTGATGTCCTTAGATAACAACAACGCACTCTCGCTAACTTGATATTTCCCTATTTTCATTAGAGAAATCAATATATCAAAGCTTAACCATTCACTACACCTAAAAACAATTCTGTGGAAACGTATATTTTTGTATTTCTTTGTAATTGTGTGATTAATATTTCAAATGATTTGAAAATTATACAAAATGCTGCTTATCTGTAATTGAAGATGAATATGCATTTAATGTATTTGCATAAACATATTAGAGTATGATACCGAATAATCATTTAAATGGATCACTGGTGGTGAAAATAAGTAAATGTCATCTTCAGATTCCCACCCTTTAAGTAAATTTCTGAAATAAGAAAATTCCTCTTTTTCCTCTTCCAACGTTCCATATGTATCAGCTTTTTCTTCAATGAGTACAGGCAAAACTGCTGTTACTTGTCTATGTGCAAATAATGTGACATTCCTTTCAAAAATAATAATTTGTACAAGTGTGAATATTTGATATTGTTTAATTAATTTAAGATTAGTACTATCACTGATATTAATACCATCATTTGTTTATCTTCCCAAAAACATAACATATTGGCGTTGTTTAGGAGTGAGACACCGCCATACTATATGCACCAGAAGTCAGTCAGGATTTGTCTGGATTCTCCACGTTTCCTTGAGACCTCCATTAGCGCGGACACCAGTGGACAAGCAATCGCGCAGTACAACATGACATACAAAATTGCCACTGCTGCCTCCCACTTCGCTTGATAATGGGGGAGCCAGTGCGCGGACAATACAACATGTCACAACAATTAGGTGTCAGAGCTACAGGTTAGCCTGCTATATCTAAGGTGTCCCTCTGCCAGGGAGGTCCCAACACAACCAGATTTCACACATAAAATCTGAGCTTTTTATGAGGATTCTTGAGGTAAGCAAATGATTGTTCAACAACTAACTCGCTCGCTGATAATCAATTTGAATAATTGAAAATCAAATTTTTCAAGAAAGGCAAATAATTAATTTATATTCTAGGGACAATATATTTAAAGAGCAACAAAAACACAATATCTTGCGAATGGAGGCATGTGTTTTTTGTTTGGATATTTCAATTAAAATTGTTTTCATAAATTCGCTTTATGTTTTTCTTCAATAACTTTTTTGTGTTGCTGTATCGTGCAGAGCAATCCATTTCTCCCAAATTACATTTTCTTGATCACCAATTTTCTGATGACATACCAATAATTTATTATGTATCACCAATATAGAGCATGACAGATATTTCCATGACCTAATTTACCTCCAAATATAGATAAAGCATTATGACTTGTTTCATGTGACAAGTATGGCCAAATGACAGGTCTGTTTGTTCTTGGAATAAAACACATAAAATATTCAATTGTAACAATATAATACTGTATACACACACACACACACACACATATATATATATATATATATATATATATATATGATTTCCTGAAATATAAATTAAACATGTGTTTATCATGCTAGGATATTCACATAGAGAGCAAGTATCCCCTTTCCAGAACATGCTTGGGTCTAAATCGAGTTAGAAATATTTCTTCTGTGTTTTGGCTCTGTTCTGGGTTGTCATCACAGGGCATGCTATACTTTAAATAGATTCTTTCATTTAATTCCCCAAAATATTTCAAAGCTGATACTTGTTTGTTCTAACTGAAAACTAAATACAGAGGTGTTCGAATTTGTGGAGAATAATATTGAAACATTGCAGTAATGTATGTCAGTGAAATAAATCTACCTTATATAAGAGGTATGGTTTAAACTGATGTTGGCAGATTTCTTATCATTTCATGTCAAAAGATCGTTGGAATTTTCAATAAAATATTACTGATAATTGTTAAGAACATCAGAAAGTGAGAGACCAATTTAATAATCTTCAATCAAAACTTCTTAATTCCCGCCATTTGAATGTTTGGAGACAACTACCAGACTTCGTACTTCACCTTAGACACTCAGCTCGGCAGCCGTTGATCTACTTTATCGCCATGAAGCCCGCACAAAACAAATTGACAAGACTACCATCTCCTAGATGTGATCTTTCTGCCTTGAACCTGACTAAAAGGCCTAAATGGACCTGTTCTGTTGACTGCGGCCTTGGATTGCCATTTGTTGCCTTCTGACAGATGCTTTAAATGAGCAGGATCATCAGATCACATGACCCGCCATCATCACGTGACTTACATATGCAGTTGACATCGCGGTTATGGTCGTCCATAAACCTTAAGCTTGAGATGGCTCATAACTGTAAAGAAGATTTACTACGCTATTTGTCAAGGGACGAGCAGCTGCACTTCAGGTATCTTGATAAATGTGGCTAAACTTTTTGTTTGTTCTTTGGGAATGAACAATATATTTTGGCTACCAAAATATTTAAAAATGTCTTTCTTGGATCATGATTTTTAGAGAAATTATTGGCGATATATTTGATTTGGTCAAGAACAAAATGTCTAGTCTTTTTCTATATTTATTTATTTTTTTAAATATAAATCTGGCTTGAAATCAAAGCCATTTTAAATCAAAGCGCACAACAAGCTGGAAAGCAAGAAAACATTACAGATAATTAAGTTATATAATAGATCAATGGTTAATATATTTATATATATATGAGATGTACCCGATATCAGATGTACCCGATATCAGATGTACCCGATATCAACCAGATGTACCAGATAAGGGTTCGTCCTTGTATTGGTTTGGATATGGACATTTCTCTCAGAGGAAATTTAATGTTTCCTTGTTGAACTGAAAGTGCGTCATAGTGTTTCCGTAGTGACAATTCTCAGCTGCATTGTGGCAGGATGTCTTCTCTATATTCTAAGCATCCCTCTACAAGATGCCGTCTATTTTAGAAACTCTCCTATTTTCATTGGTAGTTCAATGGATAACGCTTTGAATTAAATCTTTAAATAAAGTCAAGATAGTATTTCATACATTATAAAATCAAATATGATATTTTATTAGTCATATATGATAAGGTAGATGATATTTCATAGATGCTTGATTAGTTGTATATCTGGTCAGATATATTTTTGCTTGCGCACCTTCATACCTTTGGTGGCAGGGACTAATATGATAGAGAACTTCTGCTATGGACGGTACCACACATCAAAAAGGTGAACTTTGCCAATTTCAAACTGTTAACAGGAAAGCCAAGATAAGAAGTGAGTTGTGTGTTGTTTGCATCGGATTGAGATCAAGCAAGTGGTGGGAATATGTCAGATGTGTTGAGCACGAGCCATCGCGATAGACAATGGCCATTGCATGCTGTAAATTTCCAAGAATGTCACTGATAAATAAATGCTTGTCATGACATAATGACAAATACATGCATGTATACAGAAATACGACAATGGTCATTGTGGGGTTTTGAATACCACGGTGTCTTTGTGATTATTTGGGGTTTTCCACCTCTTACAACATTATTTCAGTCATTTCACGACGAGACCGACTTGGAGCAGACATTATGCTGCCTCATTGTATCACTGACCGTGGCCCTTAAGCTATATGATAGACCAGTGGTTATTGTAATTCTGGACAAATGACCATCTATGCGATTCCTTTTGCCAATATCAAAAATCACACGTCTTATTTGAATTATACGGATCAGCCTAAAATTATTGTGTTTTGATCCAAACCATATTCTAGTCTTAGAATACATTCTACCATGTTCTAGCGTTCTATTTTCTCAGCAAAGCAAATCCCTATATGTTCGTTCTTGTTAACTAATGGCACAATAAAACATACTCTTTTCTTCCACAATAATGTCTTAATTTCATTGAGAGATACTTCAGAAAAGGCATTCGTCTGTTTTCGGCCACGCCCTTTCAGCAACAATGGTTATATCTGGTCAACTGTATAGCCTTTTAATCAGTGTCAAAGTAATCCACCGCCCGCTCCCTGACCTTCACTTATATAATCAAGAAAGACAAAGATCCTTTGCTCTTCCAATCGTGGTACTGGTATAGAAATTAATGATCCATTCTGCGTTCTCATCCCCTAAACCTGAAACTAAGAAGGTTTAAAAAAATTTAGGTTCAAAACACATACATATTGAGATGAGAGTGCATTTATTGACAACTGTGCTGACACATTTCCAAGAAGTATAACGTATGAGTAAACTGTGAAGAAAAATACGGCTAATCATATCATTAGCGTGTGAAAAACCTGAAGGTAAACCTTGTAACTGTTCCGTATTGCCCAGTCACACCAGAACAGCTACTTAACTACGTGGATACTGTGTGACAAAACAACATCGACAGACGCAGTAAGGATTATTGGAAGGTGAAAACGGGTAGCGGGTGCTCCAGATGAACGCCATGGTCGCCTCGTATGCGCAAGCTCAAAGCGAGCGCCATGGTCATTTGCCATGTTAGTGCAAAGCGAGCCTTATTTGCACAAAACATGCGACGCAGTAAGGTCTTCTCAAATGCGCGATCAAACTTAAAACTCGATTGTTTGTTTGCTCTGTTGTAGCGTCAAGAGCGTGATAAGATCACGCTAATAACTCTGTAAGTTTACATTGTCACAAATTTCCGGATAGTTTTAAGCAACAGGAGTTCGATTTGTCAAACACTGGGGCGCACAGCGAGCTCTGGCCTGTCTCGGTGAAGTGGACATGTAGTAGCTCCTTTATGCTTGAAGCTCTACATGTATGAGGCCGGCAGAGATTGGTCATTTGTGCAGGATTGCCCCTGTGGTAGGTGGACAATATGGTAAAGTGTGGGGAGACAAGTGCCTCTTATACTCCACTCACTTGTATAATTGCCAATTTTCCCAGAAGCAACAGGTGATAACATTTTCTCTTGAATTACTAATTCCTTCTTGGAAAAGATAATAAATGGAATTTTCAACATTTGACACCATGAGGCCTCTCACAACCATGAAATACAATTTGCACCAATAAAGAATGTGTAAAGTGACTCACTCTCCTGTTTCACATATCTCACCAGGACCAGCATGCCATCTCATGGTAGATCCGTATGACATTTTTGTGAAGATATGAAGGAAAATGAGGAGTCTTTCAAAAATCATAATATATAAATAATCAGTCTTATCAGTCTTTCAGTTTTTGTTTGTTTCGATTTTTTGTTTGTTTATTTATTTGTTTTTGTAGTTTTACATTATTTTCTATATTATGTCAACTATATCATGATGACTAGAACAGTGACTGTTATTGCCTTGGTCTTTGTTTATGACATGATATATCTTGAGTTTGTGTGTGTGTGTGTGTTTTATGACGCTTTTTGTCTCGCCTGTGACAGTTGTCAAGACCAAGATGTCCCTTTTCGTCTGCCTGTCTGTCCGTCTGTCAAGAGCCATATTCAGTGGCTATTATTGACAGTGCATTTATCATCGGAGGAACAGTCTTGAGCTAGTTACCAAGACAAATGTCATGCTTCAGTGAACAATCACACTTCAGTGAGCAAATCAACATTTTGCAGAACATTTAAGTATATTTCATATCGCCTATAATACAGCATCTAGCTCCTTGGTGGAAGTATGTATCCTACGAAAAGTTGGAAAAGTTATGCATGAATGAGCAGTCACGCCTCAGTGAACACTCAAATAACTTTGAAGTAATTGAGCTGGGTTTTTTGTTTTTTATTTTATTTTATTTTATTTTATTATTTTTTTTTTATTTATTGATTAATTTTTGTTTTTGCTTTTTGTTTTGTTTTTTTTGGCTAGATGATACACTTTGATCAACCGTATTGGTATTAATATTTAACATTTACCATTAAGACATAAAACTCTCTTTTATTTTGGCTAGTATACACATCCAAGCTTGAAACTTTGTGAAAATGTGTTCTTTTGATCTATTAATGCTAGAATTTGCAGTCATCAGTGATCACTTTAAATAAGCCATTGACGTTTCACAGTGACTGTGTTGAATGGAGCTGTTGCTTGGATTGTGAAGCTTGATGTATAATACCGTAATCTGGTGTCATTGATGAAAGTCATGCCTCAGTGACCAGTCATGCCAGAGCAAACACGTAAAATACATTGAGTGAATAAGATGGATGGATTGTGCAGACAATAGCAGTTAAATGATGATTCTTGAGAAATGACTTTAATATGAATGATGAACTTCCTTTTTTTGCTCTTATGACAGGTTTTTTTTTTTTTTTTTTTTTTTTTTTTTTTCATGAATGCCTGTCTCTTCGTCTGTCCATCTGTCCATCTGCCAATGGAATCAAAGATACTGAGAGAATCGACTGACTGTATAATGTTTACTAGTTTGTGATATATTTATAACCTTTTATAGTGTTATAAAAGACTCACATCTACAAACTGATATTCATGATAACATAGTGTTGGTCCTCTGCCAATCTCTCCGACCAATGATTAAATATAGTGGAGTTGTACAGTTCTGGTTCTAGTAAAGTCGTACAGTTCCGGTGTGTACTTTTCAATGGGGGAAAAACAACATGGAGATTGGCACTCAGCCTATCGAAAATTGTATATGGCTCTGACAATAGATTGTCATGTCCTATTGAAGCGAGACAATAGGATCAGGTGCCTCACTTTTTTATATTTACCAATATAAACACATGAAATAGTATATCTTCATAATGTCATTGTTTTATATTTAGTATGTCAACAAAGAAATGAACACATTTTATTTTTGTAAAAATGTACTTTCAAAGATATATAGAAAATGTCAACTCAATACGTTTTCTCAAAATATAGAAATGCCTGTCTTCTAGATAATCTAGTTATTCTAATAGGATACATTTTAAATGACGAACATGAAGTCTCTTGAGGACAAGAATCGCATTGGTTTTTCCGACATATATGGTTACATGACTATATGAAGATTTCCATGCCGAATTTAACTACATCAAGATAGTTATATCATAATACGCTAAATAAGCGAAATGAGATGAATGAGATGCATACACGGAAAGAGTGCTCAATAACTCTGTTTGGGAGTAAAGCTGAGATCAGATGAAATGCATAATGCGAGGAGATGGAGATGGGGACTAGCAGATGTTATCTCTTAATGAGCACTGCACTTAATTCAATCTCTAGTTCGGCGGAATACAATACCTCTGAAACTAACTTCATGCATTTGCTACAGACAGATAAAACTACAAATTGCCATGACATTTGACAAAAGACTGAGAGATATTTATAGCTAAAAAATCTTTTAAACATTTTCATGGGAGGGAATATTTTTCCTACACACATCCAATGGATTAGATATTGCTGGTTATGAGTTAATATCCTTTATGATCTCGCGTAGATTGTTAATTGGGGCACCGTCAGGAAACTCTAATCGTCATGAAACGCAGTTTAGTTGTTTGTATGAATTCTGCAATTTTTTTCCACAAAACATATATAATATGGATGCATTTTCAACCATTTATAAGGTAAGTAAATATTGCCGTTGGTCTGTGCTTCAATGCTTCATTGTTTCCATATCTTACAGTGATGGAAAGACAAAGGCCTTTTGTTTGCATAATGACAATGGCATAAACAGCGTGCGCATGTACATGTAAACAAAACATGATGATAGATCCATGTTTTTCCACATAAAATGTGTTATTTTATCTAATACCTGTTTATGTAATATTATCATTAGACTTCTGATGATGGGAATGATAACTTGAAGATAAATCAGATTTTCAGTTCTTTACATAATATAAATGTTTACACACTAATCATTGGAATCAAATATCATTACCAATCAAATTACCCCAGCACAAACTGCTTAACTGACCATTGATCTAGTACAAACACCTAATTAGTAACGGTTTGCTTACAATGGGGCACTTTCAGATTGGGAAAATGGAGTGATGTGGCTTACAGAGGCCGGTTTGTCCATTGGTTTTGTCTATTGGTTTTGCCTAACATCCTTACGGACCACAATATTATTTTCATTCTTGTGTGACTACATAGTCCTTGGCATTTTCAGCAAAACACCATAATTCTGGCAGGTCTGTTTTAAATAATTTCAGGGAGATATCTTGTTTGTATCACAATTTCATGACACATATCATTTTAACATACCCCAAATCTCTTAGAATAGCCTGTGACCTCGTGAAAGCTTTGAAGTGGATTTATTGTCATCACTTATTCCCGGTCCCAGGCTGCCCTGCCGATCAATCAAGCAGGGCCTCTATATTCTCAGGACCTCAGGTCACCGTCCAGCAGGACTGCAAAAGTCAAGCCCTGGAGAAATTCTTTTGGGATTGGCCAGTAGAAGTGGGCTGCACTATATGATAGGTGGGTTATTATAAACTAATGGAATTGTCACAGAGATAATTCCTTTTTTACAAGTGTAGGGCAGGAAAACTGGCACTTAGATAACCCTCTGGTGGTGAAATAAGATAGGCGGCGCCACCAGTCCCCCAAAGTGACCTACATATGGACATTCATGCACTCTGATCACATCAAAGACTGATACATGGTTTTGCTACTTGTTACATCAAATTTCTGCAACCCGCCTCCGCCCCCTTTTAGATTTCGCCGCCTGTGTAGCATGCTCCTAATTGTATCTGGTGTTTCACTTAGCGCCCCATAAATAGTGCTATTCCTAGGAAGGGGTTATTTAATAATTGTATATAATTCTAGGACATACGATTGTTAATTACGAGTAATCAATTAATTAATTCATGGATATTTGTTATTACCTCATCATATAAGGTTCACTCAGATGATAAATATCATTTTACCCAAAATAGTCTGCCTTTGTTTTTCCTACACTACATTTGTAAAAATCCAGATTGTAGAATGTTGTTGAGAAGTGCTTTAATGTGTACTTATTTCAACCATTCTCCTCAGCATAATTTTTTTAAATGCTATTAAATATTCCTATTGTTATTCTAACTTACCATAATATTTTATTTGATTTAAAATAAATCAAATTTTAGGGTTTTTAGTGTGCACAATGTTTGTGACTGAAAATCTAATCCTCACTTTGCATTTAAATTGTGAGTCTCGTTCAACACACCAACAGCCTCGGTGTATGCATGAACAGAGGCAATACTCGAATGAACCGTTAATTTCCCTATTTGTAAAACTGCGCAAAATATTAAAGCTCTTAAGTCTGTCACGTATTTCACCAAATTTGTATCACTATTCCTCACATATGAGATGGCATTAGACGTCATGTGCCACATTACTTAAAAGATGAAAACCGATAGCTATTAATTCATGCAGATGAACAGTCCTGAAACGTGAATAAGGACACAGATGTAGGGGGTGGTGGGCTAATGTTTGCTAAGCCTACTCCAGTGGTAGCAATACACCCGCAGATTCTGCCCGGTGGTGGGGAGGCGAGTTGCTTTGTTATCATCATGAACTGGTTGGAGATTAACAAGGGATCCTCAATTCTACCTAATAAATCGACAAGAAGCTTTCAGAAGACTTTATTCGCCAAGCATTTAAGTGGCAAAAATTGTCATCACTACCCACAAATGAGTGGTATAAGATACAAAAGACAAGGATTGTCGATTCTTTAGTACATGGGATCTCATATTGAAATATGTCCTGTTACTGCTTCTCCATTAAATCAGAACGGGCCATATCATGAGTCGGGCCCAAAAAGGTTTTTGTATAAAGCCATTCTTTATGATGAGACAAATCACGCCACAGTTAATACTTTGTTGTGATAATGTCCCAGAAATCTTTATTCACATTTCTTACCACTCACATTTTGGGATGAATAACTGATTGATTTATTTGGAAAAGGGTAAGATTGAGACACAATATTGATTATTCAAGCCTTGGCTGTAATGGTAGCAACATTTAGTCTATCTCACTGATAGTCTCCCCCAGTTCATGGTGTGATAATTCCGTCATGAGCCATCTGAAAACCAATATTTTTTCACGCTTTTTCATGTCTGGCACCTTTTTCTGACACATTACAAGAAATAATCGGCTATTTGTGTAGATTTGACACAGATAAATGGAGGTGGTTATAGTATCTTATCATATAGCAACACCGTAGGCCATACAGATCCCAGAAAGCTAAAGACGGTCCAAAGTTTCCATTGTTTTATCAAGAGTTAGGTTTAGCCATAAATGTTATGGATATTAGTAAAACAATATCGTCATTGCAACCCATTTCTTTACCTGTTGAACTTACCAACAATGTTTCTGTCGTGAAGTTGAAATTTGTGAAGGCATTGGAAAGTATTCTTTGTATCTGTATATTTCGCTTTTAAGGAGATTTATGAAAGTGAAGGTTCTTTGCTGCTGAACATTAGACGTTAGCTCTGTATGTAAGTCAATCTCTCATTCCAATAACATGACACGTTTTGGGGAATTTAAACTACACGTAAACATGAGATCAAATATTAAATTATTCTCATATGAATCATACTTTTCAAATTGAAACTTGATGTGCATTCACTGCAGAATCTGCTTCTAAGCATTAATATCACACTCTAATACAACTTCTCATGCATATATTTCTCTTATTTGGTTTCATGGTTTTACACCTCTTCACATTCTACATATATTGAGAAAACCTCTTAATATTTGAGGACGTCTATTTTTTATTATATGATGGTTTTAGTTTTAAGTGCATATTTCATTTAAGTTTTTTATTTTCAAATATTTCCATTCTTTATTTAATACATTAAGTATTGATGAATTTTCCCGCTACAAATATGGGTATAACTAACATAACCTGAGATTCTATCAAAAGATGGTCAAAATGTGTACAATATGATTTAATTCACGTCTCACATCAGAAACATGACTTTGTTTTTTTTAATCTACCTATTATTATTGTTGCAATTGGTAACTGAAGACGAACAACCCTACCATGAAGGATTTGATACAATGTCCATGCTGATACAGATCTTCTGATATTTCTATCATTTTATTTTTCATAGGTGCTGCTTTATATGAATATCTTGAGATCCATATAGTCATGTTGTTATTATATTAGAGGATCGTATCATTTAATGAAATGTTTCACTCCCGAATTGTATCTATTTGTCATGAAACTTTGACCTATTTCTAACTATTTCTTGGTATCAAATAGACCGACATCAGATATTATTTTATCTTCTAGCTTAAGAGAATATAAACCTGAACAATACAATATAACGTCTCTTCTCCGGGGGATGCCCTTTACTTATTTTGTGTATAAACCTTCATTTATCTAATAATTAGACGTGTCCTTTCCTGGTACATATTCATTTGTTAGCCAAATATATATCTTTACTTATCTTGTAAATAAACTGTTTCATATCGTATTGGTTGTTTAGGATATTTGGGCTGATATTAGCATTACATGTTTTTCTAATAAGCCAACATATCTGATAAAAAGAGAAAAGTCTACCTAAAGGACTACCTAAATGTGATCTGGCCAAATTTCAAAAACTACAAAATGCTGTGGCACAGATTTACAAGGACAACAGGGCATTGTCTGGTATTGAACCCACAACCTTTGGATCGCCAAAGAGGAACTGGTGCTTATAAGCCCGTGCTCTAACCAACTGCGCCGTGGCCTTTTTATATACTGTATAAAGTAATTATTATTCATATTTTCTATGTTTGCAAAAAAAAGTAATAATTATTACATTCTTCTGATATGCAAATTGCTTAATAAAAACTCCAATATAAAGATTTCCTCCTTTTCTTTTGGGATCAAGTCAATCCTGTTATTTTATTTTTATATTTTTAACTCATTTCCCATTTAAAATGTTTGGTTGATTCTCTGCAGGTAGGTATGAAAGAAACGTAGGGCACTGATGATAGAGTCAGAAAAGTTTTGCCCATCAGAAAATCCGACTTGATTTGAATGGAAATACATTTATAAAATACACAAGAAAGACTTTTTAAATGAATAACATACTTTCTTTTTCTTTTTCGGACAAGTGCGCATATAATGAAATAGGTTAAATTATGCTTTCACATATATTTACCACGTGTATCAATTCTGTTGGCATTAGAAGTTCACCTGGTATAGCATTTATTACTGGAATGATCGCAAAAAACAGCAATGATCAAAATTCAAACTAGAAATTGTTCAACAGTGAACATATCACAGTTTTCCACAAAAGGAATATGCAAGCACACATTGTCTGCCTCGTGTTGTTCCATTCACTGTTGCATCACAATATCAGCACATTATACAAAATACATAAAAAGGCAGAGGCTAATTCGACAATCAAATTACATTTAGGTGAAACCTGGCAGGCATATGGAGAATGCATATATGCCAAAATCACCATTCCAAGTTCAATATAATTTCAATTTCTTTTCATCACAGCAGCTCCTTCTTAGAAATGTTATATATATGTTTTTTTTTAACAGCACGCCAATACCAATTCAAGTCTATTTTGTGACATTTACGTTTATGATACAAACAAAGTCAAGTTGTTCAAAAGTGTATGAATATATATAAATGAAGCCCGATGCCTAACAGAAAGGTCACATGAACCTGTTGTGTATAAGGTTGTACAGCAATATTCAGCTCCAATGTTACTGCTTCTACATATGCCTATATCTCTAATTGCACCTTCGGCTTAAATTTCAGGTGGTAAAGGTTTTAAAGCCAATTATGTGCATTTTACCAGCTCTTTTTTCAGCATCTTGTAGAACAATGACCTTGCGGATCACCTATATCTATGCCCTTCAAAAGAGCAAAGCACAACATTGTCAAGAGGGTTAGGGTTAGGGTTAGTTTAGCCATTTCTCCAACCAATGTGTTTTGAGCCAGATTAGTATAGGTCAGTCTAAACTAGATATGTCTCTAAACTGGTCCAGTTGGTTTATCATATTTCTAAGCTAAACCCTTTTTCAATAAGTAGCTACAAAAATATAATTGTACACTACAAGAAGGGTTAGTTTTCTGTTTGTTTTAGCGAGATATGTGTGACAATAAGATTTGTAAATAGTATTTGTAGGTCATTAATGAATTACATAATATAGATATGCTTAAAATTCAATCAAGCCTTATGCAAGACTTGATCATAGTTTGAAAAATGCTTGTAACTTCAAATTATGAAGAGGTAAATGCTATTCGAATGATTTAGTTTCAAACTCTCAGGTTACCTCAGGTTATTTGATTTTTTTACGCTTAGTCTGTTGGGACAAATAACATTTTTTGCCTTTTGATGGGGATGATGTTCTGAATCCAATCTAAAATGTTTGAGTTTCTGTCAAACACCAGAATGTAAAATAATTCTTTTTGGAATGCAATTGTCCATATTCTGTACAAACATTGTTTGAGAGAGGTTTACTTTTTAATATATCGTTTGAGAAAGGCGTGTAATGGTTTGAAATTAATCCAGATTGAATTTCTAGCAATTTGCTTTGTTTTTGGAGAGAGTTTAATGAAACCAAAGAAAACCTTGCAACTCACTGTTCGAAGAATTAATTGTCTGCACGTAGCTCACAGTTACCCCTGTGCTGTCTCCAGGTACATGTGATATTTTCCGTTTTTGGTAATTCTTATTCCACAGCAGCAATTATGCAAAACACCTCTGCAATTCTTCTCTAGCTATGTATTACAAACATTTTCTAAACGTTTTGTCTTCAACGACCTTTACCACCTTCTGTTAAACATCTTTTCACCAAGCCCCACTTTTCACTTTCCCAATTCACTAATTGCGACTTGTTCCAATTCATTTTCAAGCATTAACATAAAAAACTTTGAATCATACATAATTTAATCTTCTATTCTCTGTAACCCACAACTCAGGAAATATCCATATAGCCAAACTCAATGTCTGTAATGAGAATATAATTCACATTTCGTATCAAATTTTGTTATTCAGGAATTCTCCCAAATTGTGTTCAGGGGTTAAATGAAGGTTTACCTGCTTGACATTTATCTTAACTTGATGGATAATTCCTCAGAGGGTATTTAATGTGAGGCTACCCGAAACAAAGAAGGTCAAGAAGGTCAACAACAACTCTTTGCAGCAGGTAATGCATTGAATTTCCTCACCAAATAAGTATCCTTTACGTTGTTTTGTACTTTTCTCAATACCCTTAACTTAATCAATATTGTGGTAATGTAGAGTGTAATTACCTGGCAATGACGTAGGCCAGCTTGTGTTCTTCCCATAAATCAATTTATTGCCATGGCGATAAATGTGTTTTTGTGTCCATATTGATGATTAAGAAAACTTATGTTGCACCGTTAAACTCTTCAAATAACATCTCATGGGACAATATAAAAAGAATATGCACCAAATAATCTGGGGTTTTTGTTCACCGGATCACCGATGTCGACATAAGCTCACTTCTTGCCTTTGAGGCAAATAGCTAAAAGATCATTTCACACAATACAAAAACAAAATATCCCTTCAGAGGCCAATTATTTTAGGACAGGGCAATAAGCAGCTAAAGTGAGAGACAGCAGGACTCTGGCTGCTGTCAAACTCCATACAAAGCTGGTAATCAGCCACCATTAGAATCTGACAGTCACCTTCCATTAGAGATCTGGCAGTCAGCCTCCATTAGGGATCTGGCAGTCAGCCTCCATTAGGGATCTGGCAATCAGCCTCCATTAGAGATCTGACAGTCAGCTTCCATTAGAGATCTGGCAGTCAGCCTCCATTAGGGATCTGGCAGTCAGCCTCCACTAGGGATCTGGCAATCAGCCTCCATTAGAGATCTGACAGTCAGCTTCCATTAGAGATCTGGCAGTCAGCCTCCATTAGCGATCTGACAGTCAGCCTCCATCAGAATCTGGCAGTCAGCCTCCATTAGAATCTGGCATTCAGCCTCCATTGGAGATCTGGCAGTCAGCCTCCATTAGCGATCTGACAGTCAGCCTCCATCAGAATCTGGCAGTCAGCCTCCATTAGAATCTGGCATTCAGCCTCCATTGGAGATCTGGCAGTCAGCCTCCATTAGATATCTGGCAGTCAGCCGTCCATTAGAATCTGGCATTCAGCCTCCACTCTAGATCTGGCAGTCAGCCTCCACTATAGATCTGGCAGCCAACCTCCATTAGAATATGGCAGTCAGCCTCCATTAGAATCTGGCAGTCAGCCTCCACTATAGATCTGGCAGTCAGCCTCCACTAGAATCTGGCAATATATCCCTTTGAAAACAGTAGTTACCTTACTTGCAATCCTAAACTGTAGATTCATCTTACGGAAAACAAATCTACCTGATCATATTCGTCATTTACTGTGAGCACATTCCGACCCAATTCATATGATTGAATAACTAATGCGTATTTAGACTTTTCTATTCTATGTTGCATGTTTATGTCAAATTTTAAGTGCGTCACTGGCGGTAAGAAAAAGTCAAACCCATCATGGCACATATTTTATTCTATCAGGTATCGGAAAATGATAGTTTAGATAATTTGTTGTTGTTTCTTTGTTGGGAGTTTTTACATTGCTTTCAAGCGTATTATAAGTCATGTGATGATGAAGCCTACTTGGAGCAGATAAAATGCAGCCTCAATGAATTGTCATATCGGAGGTCTTGTAGCATCCCACCCAGTCACACATTTACAAGGACAACGAATTGACACTTGAAAGCACTAGCGTCAGCTCATATAAGAAATTATAACATGCATGCAAATCTCGTCATGACCTTTGGCTCATCACAGAAGAACTGTTATTAATAAGGTTTAGATAAGAATAAATGTATGGTCAAGCTAAATTATAGCTATGTATCATCATAAAATGGCCACCATATGTCCTCCAATGACGGTTTAAGATTTCAATGATTACAGTGAACAGAGGAGGAACAAATTTGCCTGAGGTAACATGAAAGCCAAGGCCATGATGAGGAGACGGCAGTGGCTTAGGTGGTAAACACCCCTGCCTTCCATGCTATATATTCGATTGACGATTAGAACAAGGTCTTCGGCCTTGATGTCTGACCGAGAAAGGTAAAAGATAAGCTACTGGGTAAATTTTCACCCCAATCAGCAACCCTAACTGGTTATCAAAGGCTGTTGTTTGTACACGCCTGGAATTCTGTTTTGTTTTGGGATATTTACAACCTGGAGGAAATTAATTTGGACGATTAATATGGACAGAGAGATTTGCTTTTAACAGATAAGACACAAGATCAGACAGGTTGCTCTGTCCCCTATCATTATTTTTGTCATTTCATGACGAAACATACTTGAAGCAGATTTAGTGTTGCATCACGAAATTGTCATGTCGCATTTAAATTCAGTCACATATTTACAAGAATAACGGCATAATGCATATTCTGACACAGAAATTGATCTTTTAATAATAAAAGTAAATACAACCCTAGAATAATTGTATGATGTCAGTTTACATTGCCATTTCATTTGATAATAATGCATGTTTCGCCACAAAGTTTTATTTAACAAATTATTGATTATGTTTTCTGTCTATGGAAATCTTTATTCGTGTTTACATTTATTTTGTTTGCATTCATTCATGAAAGAGATGGTAAAATCTATAACTGTTTAATCTTGTGCCAAAAATAACAAGGTCAATGTTAAAGAAAAAAGACTAGAGGCAGGTCTTCGCACATTTCAAACAATTGCACCACATATGAGGATACGAAATATAATGTCAAGTTGAAATTCATTTGTTGGTGTCAAGTACAAATTGAAGAAATGAGGGTGTTTTGTTATTTTCTCTTGTTATATGTCAGTCATTTTAGCACAGGTTCGCCCAAAGCAATATTAAAAGTTCTGGAATGGTTAGTACATTAAACACACAGCCTGGTTTCCAAAGGCACCCGGGTATTTTAAGTTGGAGACATTTATCATATTCTTTCATGTCTCAAAAACAATTAAATTTGATTATTAAATAATTATCATTTTTACAATTTAGTCTTCAACATTGTTCCATTTGGTAAAAATTCTTCGTTATATCTTTTGATAAAAGATTGAGAATAATATAGTTTAATTGGGCTCCGAAAGCACAATGATAAATTGTCATTGGATGTTGTATGATACAAAAAATATTTCTCCATAAAACCTTTAATTGGCCTGATCATATTTGAGAAACGTCTCATTATTTAATGATGTATTGGAATGTTCTTTAATGAGGTACAGGTGAAAGTAGAACGAATTTAAGATCCGCATGAATTCTTAATGAGCTTCTTGAAGTAAGTCAATGTAAAACATTTGTAAATTAATTGTGCAAAGAGGGGGTTATAATGTCATTCATATGACACATATAGTTTATTTACATTAATTATGCAGAAACTGCATAATTAATTAAATTGAACATACATTGATAGCTTTCACCACTTCACTAGGTAGGTGTACGACATATTACTGGTAGGGTTTAAGCCACCTTTGTGATAATCCCAATATATAACAGGACATGTAATATATCCCAGACATGATTAAAATATGACACCTTACATATTCTTTAAGTCTGCCTATTTTTGTATTTCTGCCGTGTCTGCGGTTTTGAGTTACATCTAGGCTTAAAAAAACAACTAATATCTGCCATATATAATTCCGTAGCTTTTTTACCAACTAAGGGACATCTAAATATTATGTGTCTGTGGCTTTTTAAAAAGTAAACACACAAGCCAAATAGAGGTTGATAGAAGACACCGTTATATATGAAGACCAAACTATCAAAACACACATTTCTATTTACATGGAATAGCCCCTATCGGTCAATGTTATGCTTTTCATTCTTTCTGTAACAAAAAGCAAAAAAAAAAACATTTCATCGATACGTTGTGGCATAATGCATTTCTCAAACGCCGAATGCTCATTATCACTCAAAATGGAAACTAAATGCTCTTGGACATATTGGCATGGACAAAGAGTTCATGTACCTTCTCATGGGAACAATTGAAAAAAAGGAGTCTGAAAAGGTCACAGAGAAACTATATTAACTTGGAATATAAGACATGATTCATTTGTCTGCAGGAGACATTTTGTTTACTTACTATTTGATCAAATGAATTTGACACAAAGCGGGTGTCTACAAAAATGTCTAATTGATGCTTCGCACAGTTTTTATATATTACTTATCAATTAATATAATATTTAATCAATTCCTTTGAATATTGTAAGCTGTGAAAGGCAAGAAATATGGATATACCACATGTTGGATTGGGCATCAGTTCACTGTGGTATAAACCAACTGGAGAGCTTAGAGGTATTTGTTATGAATTGCTTATATCGTCTCATCAATATGCCATATTCCATTTTACTTTGGATAGCCACTAGGACCAAGATATTCAACTGTTCAGAGGAGTGACAATCACATCGGTGTATTTCAGTGGCTCACTTACATAAAAATCAAAGGTTTGCATGAATTTAACATTCAAATGTTTCGACTAGAACGTTAGTTTTCATTTTTGGTTTTTCAGGAAAAGCCATCATTCATTATCATTTAAACCAAACAAATTTTATTCAGTGTCCTAAATGAAGGGATATTTTATCATTTGATATATTTCTTAATGAAGGACATTTTATGTGTAATGTTATGTCAAGAATATGTACCCATGTATCACCCATCATACTGAGAAGGGGGAGAATTTTGTGTTGTCCAGAGGGTGATTGCCTGGAAAGTCATTTATGACATTCACATCTTCAGGCATAGAATTACTTTTGCATTCACAGAGTGATACAGTTATATTACCCTTTGCATTCGCATAGTGAGTGAAGCAAATGGGAATCACACATTCTCATTATCGGATGATGAAGGGCCGATAAGACATACGTTAGCCTCTCTCAAGGTTGATAAACGATCCATAAAGTGCAATTTCTATCTTCTACCTTGATGTGCTACGTGTTGGGAAGGATATATATTGCAGAGTGATAAAGTAAGATCAGGTGAAGGGAATAGCTCTTGTGGTGTGTAATGATGATTACAGGACCAAGCACTAATAACAGTGAGCAGGTGGTAGACAGGATACACAAGGCAGCCAGACTAGGCCCACAAACACCCCCACTCTATCCACCTAAACAACAGTGCATATTTTATCATCCCACACTTGCGCCTTGAGAATTGTCTATTGCAGAGGGATTAGGGTGACCATTTCATATGTGAGGGGGAGATTGTTAAGGTTTCTTGGATCTCACAGAATACAATATCATTATTGACGTTATATCACACATTGCCCTCTTAAATGTAATGGCGAATACATCAAAATGAATACTCAATTCGGTCTAAGCACGCTTATATAAAAGGACTTCTCTGAGGAATAACGAACTGCATTTTTTGTTTCTTTGATGAAACTAGTGAAGTTCAGTTTAAGTTTAAAAGTCATTTTCTTGTACATTTATATTGATGACTGGATAAAATAACACGTATCTAATCAATCATAAAAAGACTGGATTTCAGCAAGACTTCAGCATGTTTCTCAACTCATATACCAAACTTTGATATCTTAAAGGCAAGTTTTCAAACCAGTGAAAAATCTACAGATTCAAACTATTCCTCCGTCAAATATTGGAGTTATAACTTAGTATAATCCTTAACTATCTTGAACAATTTGATAATTTGTAAAAGCATGTTGTGATATTGACCCGGTGTGGTTTTTGTTCAGGATTTGCTCTTGAAGAATGCAAGTTTAAGATATATTTCATAGCCAGTCATGACCGTCATATGTATTGTCCATGTCAAAACCAAGCAGTATTAAAGTACGTATATCTACATGTCCCAGTTTGACCGAAGCAGGGAGGTCGGCGACATCATTAATGGGTGATCATGCGGCTTTTGCGAGGTGTTGCTATCGTGTGAGAGGGCGGTATCCTTGCATGAGGTCTGCGATTAGATGAGGACTGCTTCCACCCAGGTTCTTATCTCGTGAATCATACCATATACCAAACCATATAAAAATACATTTTTAGCCCATCAGAGACCTAATTTGTCACGAAAACACATGCATTAGGTACACTTACTTTTTGTCCATATTTTATCAATACTTATGTTCGGACATGGATATTGAAGATATAAATGTACATGTACATGTAGTCTTGTTATATCATAAACTCACGTAGTCTCAAGTTATATCTTTAAAGAATAAATATCTGTCATTAATAATATCAAGGAAAAGAATATAAAAAAGGCTTTTGACCATATAATAAGATGTTTCCTTTACAGTTGATGAAAGTTGACAAGATGCTTGCACTTGTTCTCTGGCCTGAATAGAGACACGACAGGCAGCAGGAGAGACATGGTGAACCCCGGGGATGTTGCTATGTTACTACAGAAACAATCTGATCTTACAGTCAAAGCAAAAGGTCATTCTGTCTGAGCTGCAAGGACATGCGCAGTAGGCAGTCACGCCATTTCCGGATCCTGTCGAGGCAATGGCAAATTGAGCTTTAGACCACTTCTAATTACTACCGACCTTGCCTCTTAAATTAATTAATGAAAGTGTTTACCATGTGGGCATCACGTTGATACGTGTGTAAAAGAATGCAGTTTACAAGCAGGCTACTGAGGAAAATAAGACTAGAGATAAAACCCTGACACCTTGTATAAAACAACAAATGATACACAATAATCCTTGCAGATATACTGATTAACGGACTACAATTTGTTCTTACAATTTTAGTTCTCTTGTATATGTAGTCACATATTTTGATACAATCAGAATAAAGGCAGAGCAAGGGCCTAGATGAAATATATTTAAGTATATTAAAGTATATTTATTTATTAACTTTGAATGAGTAGGTGAAATACATTTTCTAAATTGGGTTTGAGGACTTCATGTTTTAATTATTTTTCCCTGTTATTCCTCTTTTCAATTGAGAAGATATGTTCCATTTGAAAACAAAAAAGCCATCACAAACCCATCTTTAGAACTTAATTCACGTTTGCAAAGCAACCTTCAGTGTCTTGTGAACACAAAACTCTCATATAAAACTAATATAATGTCTATTCAACAAGGTAATAAAGTGCTCTGCATATGCAATGTTCATGTACAAGTCATTCACATTCAGGAACTTTTAATTAAACATAAAGGCAACATGTTTGATCTCCAATGGAACTAGATATTAGGGTTACATAGAGTTATGATAAAAAGCATTTCATGTATAAAGAAAAATGTTGAAGATGGAGAATTGCTCTGAATATCTTTTGTGTATAAAGTTTAAAAAGGATTCATATTTTGGCGAGACTGATATGTAGCAGCTATAGTGCTGCCTCACTGAATTTGTCATATCGAAGATTGATGGCATGAAAACCCACCTGGTCACAGATTGACACAGGAAAAAGGGTTAACCTGTCAAGCAGTTTACACGACTATATGTATCCTCTTTAATGGCTACCTAACGTACTCCTCTAAATACATAATAAATAGTGAGGTTTTTTCACCATGAAGAATATAAATACTTTTGGCTCCACCTGTACTTATGTATGGGTGTCTATCGGGATTAAATATTTATGTCAATAAGCATAAACCGTCCTGCTTTCCCCTGTTAATTATCAGCATTATTTCACTTTATTCATTTATTTCAAATACTACAGAGCGTTATTATTGCTGCAATCTTGGACATGCAGAAACTGACCATTGGCGGCGATATTAATTTGGATATTTCATGAGTACAGTAGCGATGTTAACAGGATCTAACAAATAATGTGGATTAAATCGATAAAGAAGGCCAGTTGTTCATCTTAGGAGTCCACAGTGAGACTAATATCAGATGACACATGCTTAAGTTGAGCCATTATACATTAAGTGGATTTTAAGAATGATTTGTTTAATTTGATATTTATGAGACTATACATTTATAATTTTCAAACTAAAATGTAGAATGGACTGAATGGAAGAAGCTGAGCATTGAATGGAATGAGCATTATTGAATATACGCAAAAAGATGGCTAATTTGAAATTGTTATATTTTCATTGAAGCTCATAATATGTCTGTTTTTACTATAGTTTAGTATATTAACTATAAATTGAGAGACTATTATTACTAAATGGCCTGTTGCTGGCACCATATTATCAAGGCGCAGGACACGGGGATGTGGTCAGTTGTCTCTCTTATGAAAATAGCTGATGTTTGATACCTAGCTTTGGTAGCAACTCCGGTATGATTAATAAGATAAAATTCCTCATCATCATTAATCAGTCCTGCACTCCAGTACAAAAATAATTTTTGATGCCATAAACAAAACCATTCTAAACCATACTATTATTTTTTATGATAAAAGGTGTTTCTGCAGCAAGTTGTACACTTTAAGTTGTCATTTTGTGAACTCTTGTCACAAAACCACTCACACACTTACATGTATTATGGATCATATATATGTAAGATAAATCTTTGTCACATTAATAGTTTCCTGATTGAGGCATATATCATTCACCACTATTTAGACATATATGACCCTGATATCACAATCACTTAGTAACCTGCTGCGATAAGATGAATTATGTGGTAAAATGAAACAAAAAATGATGCACATCAATTAGGATATTATTTTGGCTCGCGAGGTCAGATTGATAGCAGATTACAAATATTTGGGCATTTTACATTGTCATTTTATTCTGTCATAACAATGTATTTTAACCAACAAATCATATCTCTGTCTGGTAATTAAGATTCAAACACTACACGATTTCTGGTAAAAGTTAATGACACGATTTCTGGTAAAAGTTAATTTCTGGATAGAAGCATTGATTGAGATAGCAACTCAACAGCGTTATCCCGACTCTGATAAAAATGTGTTGCTCTTTCGAATTCCACAAAAACATATCATCACAATCGGTAAGTTCTATTGAAGTGTTGGCATAACATTTCCAATGTTGATAGGGACAATACGTGTCCTTTGAATATATTTTGACATTTAGCTCTGGCAAAAAGATATCTTTGTTGGCAATGATCATCAAACTGTAATCCTTCTTGCAATACAAATGTCTTGAATAAAAGACAGCAATAATAAGAAATTGATAAGACATATTTTAGGATTTTTGTGTTATTAGTGTCTGTTTGGCTATAAAACTGTGTTTGGCTGAGCCCATTTCTTCTTTCAGAGCCAACATTTGCGGAAATAGACTGACAGTTAATTTGATGGTTGTTTATGGATGAATTTGCCAAATATTGTTGTGATAGAGTAAACGCCACTCAAGCGAAATTGGGTTCTTATATTGTTAAATGTAAAACTACAACTGTCACCGGTGGAACTATGAGGCGGAATGAAGCAGGCTGTGATGAGGTCTGATTATGGCACGTAGCTGGTGTCTGTCTGACAAGGTCTGCCGACTCCTCTGTCTCAAAAGCATAAGCCTCTCGGGTCTCACCAATCAAGTAAGTCCTTGTTTACGGAATGAAAGAAGCCATACACATTTAATTTGTCTAGACGTTTGTGTCAAAATCCCAGTAAAATAGGCAATGATTGTTTAGGCTAACAAAAACTCTATATGTTAGTACTAGATCCAGATACTCAGCATAGTTTTATATCTTAGATTCTATCAGTTTCAGAATTCAGACTTAGTTTTATGTGATAATACCACATGATAGTATTCTTATGTTATAAATGACATTTATTTTACTTATCCATCTCAGTATGAATATCACTTGATAAGGATTAGATTGGCGATGATTTGCAATACATGGTGGTTTTACAGAGCACTCATTGTCTTCAATGTATAGAACACATTTATTGTAGTCATTTTCTGCTTATTGACCTTTGTGTTTTCTGGTCAAAATAGTGTTCCTGGATTTTGTTTCAACAATGATTACTCATCTCCGGTGTCAGACTGCATACAACTGTCTGTTTCTTTTTATTTATTTTGTATAATTGAATATTTGAATATCTGAGGAAAATTGAATTGTAGGTGGTTAATGCAAAATAAATAAAAACCCTGAGAAACCAAATAATTTGTATTCAAAGTTTGTGAAATTCAATATGATTAGGAATTCCCGTGTACATTTTACAGTCTCGGTTGCTACAGATATGATTTTGGCTTTTGTCTTCAGATGCCAGAGAACATTGATATCCAGCGCTTCAAAAAATGGAGAAATGTTAAAATATGGTTATCTACTTTTTGATATTGCTTGGGATATTACTTTTGAAATCAGTAGTATGATATTTAGATAATTCCTGCTGGGTCACTGGCCCAAGGAGGGGGCTATGAACTCAGTCAACCTAATCAATCTTCGTTCAAAATACCATTCACAGAATTCTACACGTATATATCCTGCGTATATATCCTGCGTATATATCCTGCATATATATATATATATATATATATATATATATATATATATATATATATATATATATATATATATATATATATATATATATATATATATATATATATATATATATATATATATATGCAGGATATAAAATGGAGGACATAATATATGTAAATGTAGGAGTACATTTATCAGTTAGGATTACCTTACTTCTCAAGAGTAGGCCTCATCAAGAGTGTATCAAGAGCAAGCAAAAAGACAATAAATTGTTCCTCTAGTGCCATATAGGATCCGGAAGGTTAATAAAGCTGTCCAGGAGATATATCTGTTCTCATTTCCCAGGTGTGTGAGTGTTAGCAGTTTCCCATCATACATTTCTCAGTTGCACTTCACAGGTTGAGTAGGTAGACACAAAACCTGATGGGCAACAATATGTGTGTGCGGCTTGGAAAGTACTCGTGATGAATAAGCTGCAGAAAAGAAGGGTGTTTTTGTCCATTTTCTATTGTGGTAACTGTTCTACTTTCTCTCAAAGAAGTGTGGCAAGTGTGGCATGGACATTAAGAAAACAATAAATCGGCTGCATTTTACAAAACAGTTGTTGACCTTAAAAGTCAGCCTGACCTTTGTGTGTATAAGGATACAATTTTCACCTCCGATACAAACTTTCTATTCCTTTATTCTCTATTCCTCATCTTATGTGGTCCCCCTGATCTTTTGTGATCTTAAAATGATCTAATTTTCATTTGGTCATTGATGTTTTACATAATATTTTCATCAGGTTTCTACTCGAAAGGTGTGATACGTTTCTAAGAGCGATTTATATACCTGACTTACAATCCACATTTTGATAAAAATAAATATACCTACTATTTTGTACTTATCTGACACAATAATATAAATATGTGATATATTATCGAAATTGAAGCAATACCTAATATGATGTCTTCTTTAAATATGTTGTTGCAACAATACAACCATTGTATGAAAGAACAGTACATGTGCTGTCTTAACGCGGACAAAGGTCATTGACATCCGGACACTTGTAGAACCCGAGGATCTCGTTACTTGATTGCTTCTCAGAATGGCATTGGAGGTTAAAAACTCACCTGAAATATTGATGGTCTACGAACTGAGCTGTTTTAGTTGGTCCACAACTGGAGAGGAAAGTACCGGCAACTGCATTCAGACAAGACAGTTTTACCTCAGAACAAGTCAATCTTAATTTTAGTAAAGTTTGTTTTAACAAACCTTTATGGAGGTTCCACTTTTTCATTCTATATTATTCTATTCTAATGGGCTACAGTTGAAATCGTTTTGTACTGGGGTCTTGTCCATTGCAGGAGAACTCTATTGCTTTGTCAATCATGTCACTGAGATTCTTTTATCATGATTTGTACAATATAAAGGATGAACAAATGAGCAGAGTTTTATGTCAACGGTCGTGTAGCAATAAAAATAATAATAATAATAATAATAATAATAATAATAATAATAATAATAATAATAATAATAATAATAATAATAATAATAATAATAATAATAATAATAATAATAATAATAATAATAATAATAATAATAATAATAATAATAATAATAATAATAATAATAATAATAATAATAATAATAATAATAATAATAATAATAATAATAATAATAATAATAATAATAATAATAATAATAATAATAATAATAATAATAATAATAATAATAATAATAATAATAATAATAATAATAATAATAATAATAATAATAATAATAATAATAATAATAATAATAATAATAATAATAATAATAATAATAAAAATAATAATAATAATAATAATAATAACGATTTATATATAGCGCTATACCAGACCCGGTCTGCTCAAAGCGCTTAAATAATAAAACCAATCTTTGTATCCTTACCAGGCAACGATTAGAACGTAGTTACATAGTTACACATATTTCAATTAAGCTTACCAGACATTGCTTCTCTAGAAAGACTTATGATGGAGGAATGGCCAATGGTTATCATAAAAGGTATTCACAGCATGTCTGTTTTTTTTTAATCATCAAATACTGCCTTGTAACGTTGTGGTATTAATAAAATAAAACGAGATGCATCAACCGCGTTGACACCTCATGAAATAGTGTATTATGTTCACACCTCTCATGGTAGCTTGTAGCAGTGTGGTACACACCTTATATGGTGCCTTGTAGCATAGTACATTCACACTTTAGAGGATGGCATGACCGCCTCATCACAATGTGACAACATCACTTTTCTTACAAGCTATGAATTCAGTCTCACTTATACCATCTGCCAGATAAAGCTAAGCAAACAAGCCAGACTTATTTGTGGGAGCACTTCTTTCTCACCATCAAGTCGTGAGCCTAATGGCTGCTGGTCCACGCCGCCACTCCATCAACTGTAGCTCATGGCACGGCCACAAACCACGTGCTGACCAAGCCAAAAGCATTTGCCAGTTCATCATGTCCTGAATGAAATTTGATTTGTTTGCATTAGGGGCATTTCCAGTACACATTATGGCATAACAAATCAGAGAGAACAGCTTGCCAACTTAATGCAACCAAATTAAATTCTTTTAGATTGTAATTTCTAATATCATTTGGAGATTCTAAATCAAACCCGGGACTTAATGTGATCAGTTGTGAGAGATTGACTGAGAGGAAGCCCTATTAAGGTAGACGGACACGTTTCTCGATTTTACCTTTTTCTCATTTCACTGGGCTTTTTTAATTCTTTATAAACGTACACTGCTTTTTGCAGATGGACTCCACTTGAGACTAAGTAGAACACAAAGGTCAAATATATCGAAGCTCAAGAGATCGCCGTGGCCTCTACGTCACCTTTGTTTTTTTTCAGTTGCTAAGACTCAAATAAGAAGTACACAACTATTTCAATGACACTACAAATATGACATCAGTGCTCCGTTCATAAAATGAATAATAATTGGCATATTGAAAATAACTCGGCCGCATACGTGGATGAAATTGCTACACATCGTAGATCATGTAGATCATGTACACTCTCAAAAATACCTGTCTCAGTTACGCATAATATTATGTTTTCATGTGGATATTGTGTGTTGGTTACATACAAAACTGCTAAGAAAACATCTAACACACAGCTTATATGTAATGTCTTTGTGAAACATAATCTTTGTAACAGGCTCATACTGACTGAAACTAATTAAGAACTTATATGTAACATTGGATAAATATTTCAGGCAATAATATTGTTTAATTAAGGGTTTTTATCTAATTTTCATGGTTTTAATAAGAATAAAATCATTGTAAGGTGTTTTCTATGCTCACAACTCTACAAAACAGATTAAAGCATTCTTGTTAAATGACATTGACCAGTTCTCTTTAGGATTAAGATGTTGTGTGTCTCTCTTTGAAAACAGCTGCAGGAGGGCATCCCAGATACCTATGCTGGCTGAGATTTGAAGAAATACCAAGTACATACACTGGGCAGGTTGGCATCCCGAGGACCTATCCTGTATGAGAGGGCATCCCAGTTATCTACACTTAGCAGGACAATCTAATGACGAATGTTTATATGAAAGGGGATGAAGAGACTGTACATAGAAGTGTATCAAGGACTAAAATTGCATGAGAGGTCAAAATAGACATAGTGCATCTCAGACGGCATATATGTGGGTTATTTTTAACAATCTGGATTAAGTATGATACATCATCAATGGAGATTTGAAGGTTAATTTATATTTGTAAGGACATTTGCCTGATCATCTGTATCAAAAACAATCAACTGATGATTTCATAAGAATTTAGAATTACTACCTTGCATGTATGGTTTGATAAAGTATCAATGCATCAACATCATTTTGTGACAAGTTTAGAATATAGCATGCCTATCATTTTTGTTGAATGTATAAAACGTTTTGAATAAACACAATATTACGATTAAACACATTATCTTGTTTCATTTCTGAGCATTAAACACAACATTGTGTTTCATTATAAAACACAATATAGCATTTTACCAAATGTGTTTCACAAAAACGTTTATGCACAATATAGTGTTTCCAAATCGAGACAGATATTGTGTTTTATATGACACACATTAATTGTGACAGTGTAGATCATGTCAATCGTACAATGTTACATATTGTACATCATGTAGATCACATTGTTATATATTATAGATCACGCAAATAATGCAATGGTACACATTGTATATCATGTAGGTCATGTCAATCGTACATTGTTATACATTGTAGATCACGCAGATCATGCAGATCAAGTAGATCACACTTTTTTATTGTAGGAACATTTTTTTAAATGGTGGTAAGATACAACACTTACTTGGTTTGGAATAGTAAATAGTCGAGGACCCAGCCACCAATTTTATGGAGTTTCGTCTGACTGAAAGCAAACAGCAAATTGGCATGCTACCCTTGTAGTACTCAGCCCATTGTAGTACTTAGCCCCTTGTAGTACTCGGCCCCTTGTGGTACTCAGCCCTTTGTAGTACTCAGCCCCTTGTAGTAATCAGCCCCTTGTAGTAATCAGCCCCTTGTAGTAATCAGCCCCTTGTAGTAATCAGCCCTTTGTAAAAATGGTGTAAAATTTAATTATTAGGGAATTCATGGTTACCATGGGAACAGAATACTTCACATTTCCACTCAAACATTACCTCTCAATTATTATCAAGATTACAATTATTCATTTTCATTTGACCATCATTTGCTTGCTGTCAACCCATCACTTGTGAGTCATAGTTATGTCATAATTTACCAAAAGCTGGTGCCATGGTAACCAAATCGAAATTTCAACTGAAGGCAAAATAAAGAAAATTAGGTAATTTCTTAGATTTTATGAATTTTGGATCTTAATCAAGGACATTATGATTCATTAAAATTAGTAAAAAAATGCTATTTATGGCTGTTTAAATTCAGCAACTAATTCACAATAAGTATATGTGTGAAGTAAAATTATATTGATTCGCAAGACCTTGTGAAAACAAAGGATTTGTTCCTTTTTGGCAATAGTTTTTTTTAGTGTGAGATTATCCTAACACAATGAATCCCAAAATAATGAAGCTCTCTGAAAATAAAGTATGAGTCTAATGATGTATTCAACACGAATAATTCTGTTTTAATTTAATGTTGCTATGCTAACAAAAGCTATCAATATATATGATCCAGTACTGTGCCATTAATGAAAGCTAACAAAAGCTATCAATATATATGATCCAGTACTGTGCCATTAATGAAAGCTAACAAAAGCTACCAATATATATGATCCAGTACTGTGCCATTAATGAAAGCTAACAAAAGCTATCAATATTTATGATCCAGTACTGTGCCATTAATGAAAGCTAACAAAAGCTACCAATATATATGATCCAGTACTGTGCCATTAACGAAAGCTAACAAAAGCTATCAATATATATGATCCAGTACTGTGCCATTAATGAAAGCTAACAAAAGCTACCAATATATATATATGATCTAGTACTGTGCCATTAATGAAAGTATGAGTCTAATGATGTATTCAACACGAATAATTCTGTTTTAATTTAATGTTGCTATGCTAACAAAAGCTATCAATATATATGATCTAGTACTGTGCCATTAATGAAAGCTAACAAAAGCTATCAATATATATGATCCAGTACTGTGCCATTAATGAAAGCTAACAAAAGCTACCAATATATATGATCCAGTACTGTGCCATTAATGAAAGCTAACAAAAGCCATCAATATTTATGATCCAGTACTGTGCCATTAATGAAAGCTAACAAAAGCTACCAATATATATGATCCAGTACTGTGCCATTAATGAAAGCTAACAAAAGCTATCAATATATATGATCCAGTACTGTGCCATTAATGAAAGCTAACAAAAGCTACCAATATATATGATCTAGTACTGTGCCATTAATGAAAGTATGTATTTCCATGAAATAAGATAGGGATTAGCATAAAACACCTGCAACAGTATGATTCATTTAAACATGGGATTATTTTGAGAAAAAAAGATTACCATGGCAACCAGCATGTATATGGTATCATTGTTGGGAATTTCTTTATATGCATTTCATATGTTACTCTAAATTAGGTTACGAGTAGACAGCCAATTTATAAGTAATTAGGTCCCCAATACAATATATGTTTACATGCAATACACAGTTATAGTTACCATGGCAACCAAATATATTTATTTGAACGATCAAGGGAACTTTTAATTAGGGCCTCCTTCAACATGATGAATACCAATCTCAATCAAATCTAATTTCTCAAACCTGGTTGATTTGACTTAATTGGTATAGGTAAGAATTAATTGGTACTTCGTCCCAGAAAGCTCTGTGCTGGATGCAATGTTATTGACCTTGTCTTATCAACCAACTGCACATTTGGTATTGTGTATTTCAGTTAGCTGCATAATCACGGACTGGCTTCATTCCTGTTTCCACAGCATCCATCATCACACATTGTTTCTTTTTCATTTATGTATACTTGGACATGAGAACTAGACACTATGACATGATAATATGTGGGCTCAGGGAATCTTTTTAGACTGAACTTTTTGTGACCTTGGGCCAAGTCAAGTCATGAAGGGCCACGGGCCGTGGCGCAGTTCGTTAGAGCGCCAGCGTATTTGCACCAGTTCCTCTGTGGTGATCCAAAGGTCGTGGGTTCGAACCCCGGCCGTGCCGAGATTGAACTCATGATACAATTTCCCACATGAGCTGAGGCCTGTGCCAAAAGGGTTATTCCGTTGTCCTTCTGTGACCGGGTGGGTTGTCATGTCAAGGACCTGCGACATGACAATTCAGTGAGGTAGCACTATATCTGCTACAAGTAGGTCTCATCACGAAATGACTGAAATAATGTTGAAAGTGATGTAAAACCCCAAACAAACAAACAAACAAATCAAGTCATGAACAACAATGTGCTCTAGCTGAGAGGGGCTTGAACAAGTTTGACATTAAGTTTGACAAATAAGTTTGTTCATAATTTTAAGAATAATTTATGTATTTGTGGTATAAAAATCATACATGAAATAACCCCAAACTTTTTTTGGGGGAAATGTAATGGTTTTGACTTTCAACTGTCACCCATTAAATAAATTAACAATGAAGCAATTTTTCATATTTCTTGAAAAAGACCAATCTCTTTACTTTCAAGATCAAATGAAGGTCGAAATAGTATAATATTTTCGTTGCATCAATACCAAGATCTATTAACCTATGTTGGCCCATTGGTTGTGTAATCATTCATGCAATTCAAGAAAATAAAACATGCAATGACTAAATATAATTAGTGTTACCTTGGCGACCATGGTGTTTCCTGCATTCTGCTAATTCTACTAACACACATTGTGATTATTCTTGTTGGCATGTCCATCTGCTTTATATTTGTACCATCATCTATCATTGAACGAGAATGCATTAAAAAAACTTGAATAACTATGAAACTAGACAACAAAATCAATTATTTTTAAGAGACTAAGTTAAAAGCCATTGGTTGCAATTGAAACATCCGTATCTTTTTAATGACCCTACATTTGGAAAAATCAAATATCATTTGAGAAACCCTATACCATGTACTACATTTGTAATATTTCAAATTGCAGTTTGCTTTCTGTCTGACAAAACTCCTGAAATAATGGACTTTTTGCATGTTGGCTCCTTGACTAAAACACGAAACTCCTCTTATGTTAACTTCCATTGTCCCCACGATTCACTGCATATGGAATATATATTTATGTCATTTTATCTTGTATAGCTTGTATTATTGAAAACAGGAAGAGCTATATTCTTTTATTAAAACAATATTTCTTTATTTAAACATCTTCTTGGTGGTTGACATGGCGAAGATACAGATGGAGTGGCAGGATTACAGTGCAGGCATAGTGTTTGGATTAGCCGGGGATTTGAATGGTGAGTCCCAGGAGGTGGGAGTTAAGGTTAATGATACTTGCTGACTGAACCCAAAGGAGGTGGCATTTGTCTGAACCGTCTCGAGTAGGCTTTAGTTAGAAACACTCTATTATTGTAGCTATCAGTATTGGAGTGTTTTAAAATACATTACTGTACACAATGTACCCAATTCACTAAATATCGCATATAGTTCAAGAAATCCTGTTTAAAGTAAATACAAATTTGTATATACTCACATTTACATGTGGTTGACAAAGTCTGCAAGTCTGGTAATGAGAAACACATATGAGTTTAAATGGCAGATATCGGATAAAGCATGATCACGTTACATGTACAAAACATGTAGCTATTTTTCTACCGTCTGTAATATATTGAAAATCAGTGTGAGCACATCAATAGATAGAGGATTATTCTAATTATGAATAAAGATATAACTTGAAAATATACCTGGTCTGGTGTCAAATTGGGCTCCATTGTTATTTCTGTTGTGCGGTAGGATTCACATATCTGCTTCTATTCTATTTAAACAATGTGTGTGTCAGGGCTTATTTACTGTATTTGCTACTACCACTGTAAATGCGTAAGATCTTACTTCTTATGGTGTTTTCTTATGGTAAGATAGGAATAGATGTTACTATGGTAATGATAGATGCATGACCTAAATACTGATTAGGGTCTGGTATTGACCAATAAGAACACGGCTGTGATTCACTCAAATATTTACGGTTCTCTCATTGGCTATGTGTTCTGACCATTGTTGATGGTGCAACCAATCAATATAAGTTGTACAGATGTGAATTTGAATGACCAGTAAGAAAATAAATATATATTCTGCATTGTTTGACCCTATGTAATGGCCCCGAATAGTCCATTTTCCCTCTTGGATGGTTCAACACAGTTTAGGTATAGACCCATTCCTATTGTATTTTGATGAGAATCACGTGATTATAAGATGTGCTGATACCGTATTTGCAAGGTGACTATATGATATTAGTGCATGGTTTGAAGCCGGCTAAGTGAGGTGTCACCGCACCGGCTAAAGGACACGGGCTCCCCGGGAGAAGGCTTGTCGGTCTGGGGCTTCCCTGCCGCCGTGTTTATGCTCATCAGACAAACATTGCCTCAACTGCTCACACGCTCCCCTTGAGTACTCACATCAAATTCCTCATTCATTTAATTCACTCAACAAAGGAATGCAATTATTGGAAAAGACACTACTATTTAATGTTGAAACCTTTGAAACTTGCATGAACCTTACTGTGTGAAATGCCTATCCCTATTTAGCATTTGAGATATAGCCATTAGAACGTCAATTAAGACATATTCTGAAGGTCCAAAACAATATTCAAAAGTCAGGTTTCAATCGCTTCATATGGTTGCTGAAGGTCAAAAACAATAATCAAAAGTCAGGTTTCAATCGCTTCATATGGATGTTGATAGAAAATACTACAAGATACATGAAAATCAATGTCCTGCCCATAAGTTGCAAATGAGGTCTTGGAAAGCTTTCTATTTATATGTGACTGATTCGCATATTTCTTTTCAAGCTAAACTTCTCATTTCATCAGTTTGGGACTTTTTCTTAGACTAATATAATGAAAATAAATATATTTAAAAACATTGTGTCTCTCGTAAAATATTTAATTCGACAGAATATTTCGAAATAAATGTATTTGTTATTAGGATTTTTTAAAGATTGAAATAAGACACGTTTTGTGTGACGTGTTCAAAGACAATGTGTCATGCGAGAACATGTTTGAAATGAACAATTCTTTTCCCATGTTGTTTTGGTGTCTTATTTTTTTACCGTTATACCCTATTGTTAATGATTTCTGACGCAGCATGGTGAAGATGTATTTCCTAATGGCACTCACTGTTGGAAACAACACTTTGTTTCATATCTACAAGATGTAATTAATTCCGCTCTTATATCTCTGGCTGAATACCAAATCAAAAATAACTATTAGCTTACATGTCTAATGATTCAATATATATTATATTGTATGCTTTGTGTGCGTTCACCTTTTAATTTCTCGGATGAAGCAAATATGTTTTAATCAAGAAAATGTTTCATCATCAATCACAACAACATCCATTATCAATAATGAGCACACACGATTAGCGTGCCTGCAGGACATAAGTGTCAGGAAGGTCACACTGTAAGATAAAATATGATACATATATCCCTCCTAATAACCTTTGAGTGGCAGAAATAATGAAATAATGATTGATTCAAGTTAAGATGCCCCTTGAGAAATATCCAAGGTGCGATATAATCTTGTTTTGTTTCTGTTGTTTTTTTTTTTTTTTGTCTTTTTGTTTTTTTGTGTAGTGTCAACAGTATTGGAGGAAGTGGCGCTGTCTTGCGCTATCTTGGCGCTGTCTTGGCACTGTCTTGGCGCTGTCTCGGTGCTGTCTTGGCACTGTCTTGGCGCTGTCTTGGTGATGTCTGTGGTGCTGTCTTGGCACTGTCTTGGCACTGTCTTGGCGCGATCTTGGCGCTGTCTGTGGTGCTGTCTTGGCACTGTCTGTGGTCCTGTCTTGGCACTGTCTTGGTGCTGTCTTGGCACTGTCTTGGCGCTGTCTGTGGCGCTGTCTCTGGTGCTGTCTTGGCGCTGTCTTGGTGCTGTCTTGGTGCTGTCTTGGCGCTGTCTGTGGTGCTGTCTTGGTGCTGTCTGTGGCACTGTCTGTGGCGCTGTCTGTGGCGCTGTCTGTGGCGCTGTCTGTGGTGCTGCCTTGGCCCTGTCTGTGGCGCTGTCTGTGGTGCTGCCTTGGCCCTGTCTGTGGCGCTGTCTGTGGTGCTGTCTGTGGTGCTGTCTGTGGTGCTGTCTGTGACGCTGTCTGTGGTTCTGTCTGTGACGCTGTCTTGGCGCTGTCTGTTCCATTGTTATAAAGGGCGGCAGGAGATATGATGTTTCATTACAAGTATCATGCTGATTCTCCAAATGGAAATTATCAAAATTATTGTCGATGAGGTATTTTTTTTTACAAAATCGGCCGGCAAGCCATGGTGAGGGCACCGGGTGATCATCTGCTTCAATTGGGTAGTTTTAAGACGTCGTTCGGGTCATCAGGAACTTGAAGCTGCAACATAAAAGTTGCCGGTGTTTCCTCGATGTCTTACCCCCCAAATATCATCTTAAATGCCGGTGGCATCGTACGGAGAAAATAGGATTTTTGGTTTATCTTATCTATTCATACATAAACATGTAAATGATACAGGTGTCTTTAGGATATCCGATAATAAAGACATCTTTAGGATATCTTTAAGAAGACTGTGCCATTTAATCTGATATAATGTGACCACAGTTATGGCATATCTTAGATTGTTGCTGATAAGTTTGCCGGCGCCCAGTAAATTTTTACTTCCGGCCGGCACAAATGTGACTAAGACATTATAGGAGCAATTATTGGGGATTAAAAAGTTGAATAAGGGAGAGCTGTGAAAGTTTTCACACCTACTGTTTTCCCGTAAAACTGTTTGTGATAGCTCTATCCAAAGTGTGAAAGCACAGAAACCACGAAAAGGTGGTCGAAGATTGCATTAAAATGTCCTAAGGGCCTAAAAAGTAATGACACAGATATCTAGACACTAATAACATGTCCATATATGGACAGTAATCCACCTCGCAGGTGCCCGTATGCTGTGCCCGGAATTCCGGTCAAACGTCACTGGAAATATGGGTTGTTATTTAGGGTTTCCCTGTTCTATATTTATGTCAATCAATCAGAGCAATCCCCTCCAAAATAGTGACAATATTCGCCCGCTGCACAACGAGAGGTCCTTGATAGTCCTAATATAGATTTGGACTGCATAGTCTACACAGATATCTTAAAGCCCGTCACTCTGAACTGATTGCGCCCCCTGCTGATTAAAACAAGAGCATCATATGATTCAGTTCTAGTTTGCACGTATACCTTAAAGGAAAACATGAATAATGAATGTTATGTTTGTCATCAATGGTTGCATAATATCCTTATGTTTTTTATTCTAAATTTGTAGCCCCTTGATGTACATGTTTTTGTTTGTCATAATCAATTTTTATTCTAAAAATCACTAAATAATTGGTGATGCTTTCCTGAAAATATACATCCTTTTTACACTTTTAAGTATCTAATAAGTAAAAATTAACGGTTGATATGATACAACAATTTATCAAGAATTTTGTTATTGAATATAAAAAGTTGTTATTGTAGCAATCATACACACAATAACATCGCTTGTCCTGTTTTGTCTTAGACTTGTTATGAAGGGAAACTCGCGTTGGTCTCATTCTTGGAATATGACCATGGTAGAATAATATTATAAAAAGAAAAGATTGATTATATCACAAACAGGTAGAGCAGTGTTGATTCATTACTTTGGAATCTTATCAATTAATTGTACATTATCAGATATTTGCCATGTTGATGATGAAAAATTCTTTTCAGGAGAGAATCGATGCTATTTATGCTGATAAATGTAAACAAAATAATCGAAATGATCTTTTTTCAAAAACATTCGCTCAGAAATGACGTTTATTAAAAATGAGTTTTGTTTTTAAGTGAAAAAAATAATTTATAATGTTGTCGTCAATATCAAATCCGTGGAATTATTGGCAAACATGAAGCCCATGGTAGAAAGATATGGGTCTATCAATGGATAGCTGAGTATTGCAGTCAATCTATCTGAGTAAAAACTTTTGATATAGCTTATGTTACTGAAAGGGTTTTGAAAAACAACATTAGATATCGCATATAAAACACATCGCAACGTCAAGGACCAGCGCAAATGCCACACGAAGGACCAGATGATGTTACACACAAGTGTCACTGTTTTATCAGTTTACAACAGTCACCTGCCTTAATCTAACTGCAGCAGTGTGACAGCAATATCCGATCCAGTCCTGGAAATATTAGACTGAACATCCTGAGGGAATCAACTATTATTACAGTGAGCAATATAAACAACAATCATCCGGATAGTGTAAAGATCAAATTGTATGGAAATATATTATGATTGTCATAAAAAATATCCTCACAATACCCATGTTAGTACAGTTATGGAACCTATTTTTTCTTTAAGTTCTACGTTCCTACTGACACCATTAGCCGAACACATATTCTCTTTTGCTGGCATCTAATTGGGAAACATGATATAAAACACTCTTATCAGTTTTACTAGCACTTAACGGAGAAACAACATAGATTATCTACATTGTCATGTCATAGGACTAGGAAGGTGAATATATAGTCTTGTAAGCTGTGTCTCAATCCTATTAGTGCTCCAAACCTGTTTATGAAAGGTCCTGGGGTGTGTTATCTTACCAATGTAATACTCAGTCTCTCTTCAAAAAAGTGTTGACCAAAAATTCTGATTGACAGGCTTCTGTTTGTCCTAAATAGAAATGCAGTATTCCTTAATGGTAGCCTTTAAAAGCTACCATAATGATATATACCAGAAAATTGTGAGTTTGGTTCATAACAACGATTAGTATAGTATTCTCATTTGAAATATCATGTTCATGCAATGCTAAATACCTGATATGATTACTAAGAACGTATCCGTACTGGGATGCACTTGTTATTCCTACATCACAACTTGCGGACACTTATGAATGCTATTACACACTGGCCTCTGGGGATAGGAAAAGCTGCATGCCAGAAATCGTCTACTCAGCAAACATAGGACGTAATTGCTTGTATAGATGGGTAGTATTCTCAAACCTTCCTCATGTTACAATATTTTAATTTTATTTTCCTGATTTTATTACTTTGTTATTTGATAAAATAGATGTTATGAGCATTATTTAATGATGTTCATGTCATGATGACATTTTGTGACATAACTGGCATGTACTTTTTTCTTTCAGAATCAAAGTCTTATTTTATTTTACAAATTCTTTATCAACATATATCACTCAACCATTAGCTGTGCCTCAAGAAAAAAAAAATTTGTCTACTTTAATGCACATCCTGATGAAAACGTTTTTGCTTGAGAGATATTTATCTTGATATATCAGCCTGACAGGTATTTTAGGATCTTTATCAGACACCATCCTTTGAGGTGGACCCACTGGAGTAATCCTCCTCCCCTCCGGGTCATGGCAGACGCCGTGCCTTATACGCCTATGGAAGATAACTTTGCAATTTATAAAAAAAAATATTTCATCAAAGTACATTTTCTTTGGATGAATGATTTAACAACAAATAACAACACCAGAAATACAGCTTAGCAATGATTTTTTTAAGTAAAGATGATCCAAGAGAGGGGATGTCATATATTGATATTTATCTTCTGAGATAAGTCAATTCGTACGTCGACCATGTAAAATGACTATATACACTTCATCTCCACAAAACATCCTTGCCAAACGTTTTTTTGAAAAAAGCACGGCGTCTTATTTTTGCTTCAGAGAAATGACCAAACTTTGAAAGGGAAGTCTTTGCTGTGGAACCGGCGTGGGAGATTAAGTGGATAGGGCATAGTCGCGAATGCGCTCACAAGTATTGTGTCAGTGCAAAATCATTTGCGATAACAGTAGCCAAGCTGTGAAAACACTAAATCATGGTGGCTGTTAGTTGATAGAGCTTACATATCTCTTGAGGGCCTCAAACGTAATGAAGTTCTGAATCGTGCCATGCAAATCCTTCAGGTTCTCATTCATGAAAATGACCTTGTCTATTTAAACACCAAAGAATGAAATCACATGTTCACTAACCTAAAAATGGATAAGTAAATTATGTAATTTTGGAGTGCCACAAACATTTCTCAACGAAATGGAAAACAATATGCAAAACGTACCCACAACACCTATATCACGATGTGCAAACTAAATCTCAAAATATGGCCACCAGGATTCTTCTACCCCGGTATTGAGTACATGCGATGGTTTACATCAACCCGGTACAGTCATTTCCGACGATTTCAAAGCTTTCTCATCCAGTATGTTCTAGAATAGCATGAGATATACCGAGCCTTTAAGATTGACCGATGTCTCCAGGGTCTATCTATATGAGGAAAAAAATATTCAGACCATATCCTACTGGGAGTATCTCATTATTCTGCCCTGACCACCACAGCAAAGTAAAGAAATAAAGGAACTGCCTGCATAAAATCTTACAGTCCACATTCACACTGTAATACCATATATCTGCACAATGAAAATCACAACATACGTGATGGGTGGACCGCAGCTCAAATAAGACATGTGGTTTCATGCTGGTTATTGGGGTTCAATTCCCAGTTGGGACAAAAAAGTCAGCTATGCTGCATTTTATTATTAAGGAAGATCGATGTCTGCTTCTGCATTGTTTCTCACTCCCACTAGCGCGCCATGACAGGTTGTCAAAGGTCGTGGTTTAAATTATTATGTCTGAGATAAAGATGCACAGCAATACCTCAAGAAGAATATGTTTACTTGAGTTACGGTGGCAGGTTTATTCTGTTTGTTTGTTTGTTTGTTTGTTTGGGGTTTTACATCACTTTTAACAAGTCATTTCGTGATGAGACCTCACTGAATTGTCATGTGGCAGGTCCTTGACATGACAACCCAACCAGTCACAGATTTACAAGGACAACGGGTTAACCCTTCAGGCACGCGCCTCAGCTCATAAGGGAAATTATACCCTGAGATCAATCTCAGCACAGCCGGGGATCGAACCCACGACCTTTGGATCACCACAGAGGAACTGGTGCTCATGAACTGGCGCTCTAACCAACTTTGCCACGGCCCGTGGACTGGTGACGAGTTTATATCTGAGTTGATATACCAAATGTGATTAAAAAGTCATAGGCCAATTAAATTTAACAAGATAGTATCAGGGAAGTAGTATCAACTGTGTAAAATAACTGGTTAGTATGGTTTTAACTTCAAAATACTGATCTAGTTTAATATCAAATTCAACGATATCCTATTCATACACTGGATTTATACACCAGATCGCGAAACTCCTGGAGGGATTTGAACAGGAATCTATGACACCTAAATTAAACAAGAGCTCTGTCTGGGTAAATTAAGCTATAATAACAGCTTTGACATAAGGATAACACATACTTCACCGCAAAATTAGCAAAGACAGAGAAAACAATACACTCAATATTCATAACAAACGCACCACAATGATGTACTATCTGAACGGCAGCTCACAATCAGTTGAGACGATGAATCTCAACTCTAATCCATAACTCTAATATTTGCCCAAATAAAAAAAAGTTCTGGATGAGTGTGAGCGAGGAGGCTGGCATCGAGGATTAAATTACTACTTGTTAAGAGAACAGAGTCTTCCAATGAAAGCTGATGAAGGTATTTCATGGAACTAAGATAGAAAGCAGAAACTTTATCTGTCCGCCATAAAGGTAGATTACAGATCGAGGAAAGGCGAACCTATTTTCCATGACAGGATATTCAAAGATCACTTACAGGTATCATTGGTCATGTGACAGAATTGATGATATGCGAAAGTAAACGCGGAAGGATATGGCTCTGTACAAGGTCAATACTCCCAACGCTAGTCTGGAGAATACTTGATTAGCATCATGATTATGACAAAATAGTGTAGCACAACTACAGACTTATGACAAAATAGTGTAGCACAACTCCAGAAAATGAAATTCAGATATCAGTTTGTGAGGGTCATCATGATCGAAGTTTTAAAGGGCGTCAACAGATTACTATTTTGTTAAATTAGTTGATTAACAATGCTGGTGTATTTAAGAACAAGCATTTGTCAAAAGCACCTCTTTGGGTTTTGTATATTGTAGCAGTGTCATGGTCTTCTTATAAGCACTTCTGAGGCCCTGGCAAGAAGAAAATATGTGGAAACTTGTTGCACTGCTATTATGCCTCAGTCACATTTGCACCGGGCGCCGGCGGGGAAGTTAGAATCGGCCGACTTCAAAATCTGCCGGGCGCCGGGGAGTTTATCACCAACAATCTGAGACATGCCGTAGCTGTGGTCACATTATTAAAGGGCACCGCACGGCACGTGCAAAACTGAATAGCACAGACGTCTGTAGGATATCTTTACGACGTCTGTTTCATGACACAGACGTCTGCATGATGTCTTAAAGACGTCTGGGTAGGCTTAAAAAAAAAAATTTAATCCTATTTTCACCACACGATGCCACCGGCAGCCCTAAGATAATCTGCCGATGTCCCTGCGGGACACTGCCGGGACACTGCCGTGTACTTTAAGATGATATTTGCTGATAAGACATCGGGGAAACGCCGGCAACTTTTATGTTCAAGATAAAAGTTCCCGATGACCCGCCCGACGTCTTAAAGATGCCCAATTGTGGCCGATGATCTCCCGATGCCCGCACGGCAATCTGAACTGCCTGCCGATTTTGTAAAAAAATACCCATCGGCCGGGCATCTTTACTGAAATCGGCGCAAGTGTGACTGAGGCATTACTGTGAATTTCTTTGAGCAGGGGGGGGATACACTGGAGCATTCACATTTGATTCTGTAGCAAGTTAACGCCGGGATGGACGACATTTTGGCATTATATGTTTGTAATCTTCACTTTGATGTGACCAGTTAGACAATGCATCTCCTGAAGTGAAAACAGTCGTCTATTTCTCATTCATCATACGTTATTGTTATTTGCGGACATAGATATAGTTGGAACACAGAGGCAATTTCTCACCTAAATTTATCTCATTAAAATGTAGCTTTCCTTTCACACTTCCGATCCTTACAAACATCATTATATATCCAATCATCAATGGTTAAACTTGGTCATTTTCGGTACAGTAAGAGTAAATATAATTTCGAAAACATGGTGTGATTTATCACTTCTGGAACAGAAAAAGTGGCTATTATCAGATATTGATTGATGATAAATGCATTCTTATGAAACAATGTGAGTTAGATTTTGAAGCCGTGAGACATTGCTAAAAGTGTATACCTATCACAGACCCATAAAGAGGCAAGGGGCTGATGAATTGGGTTCTTTAGTCCAGAAATGTGTCATGTGTGTCTCAGCCATCAAGGCTTTCTGGACTATTAAGTAATTTGTTTTTAAAACCGTCTGTTTAATGAACATTTCCCTCAAAGCCAAGCACAAGTTTAGGATATTTCCCTTTTCAAGAGATCAGGTAAATTGAAGGTGCTTTGCTGAACACAAAACTGTATCTCTGTATGTAAGTCAATCTCTCGTTCAATCTCTCGTTCTTGACACTTTTCTATTTAGACTATATACAAACATGAGGTGAAATATTAACTGGTTCTCATTTGAATTTTATTGTTGAAAGTAGAACTTGATGTATATTCAGTGTAGAATCTGGTTCAAAGTATTCACATCATAATTTGCAATGAACAATGTGTTCTTAATTGTTATGTTCATATATCAACTAAAAAAGTGTACTCCCACGATGTGCACAATGAAAGGACATGCAGGGTATGTAGTGAACCCAACACTTCCACAGGAATTGTCTGCGAGGGATAGGCGCATCCAGCCAGGAAAGGAATGCCACCCAATTCCGGAACCGTTATCAGTATCTAGGGTGCCAACCCACCATCACTGCACAACCCGACGTAGCCTCCAGAGCTCTACTCGCGCAAGTCGGGGTTCCACAATTGCAACTAGAGAGCACCCCACACAATGCCCCCAAAGAGTGCCCCCACACAGTGCCCCACAGCGTCCCCAACAGAATCCCCCAGAGTGCCCCCTAGAGTGCCCCACAGAGTCCCCAACAGAATCCCCAGAGTGCCCCCCAGAGTGCCCCACAGAGTCCCCAACAGAATCCCTCAGAGTGCCCCACAGAGTGCCCCCAACAGAATCCCCAGAGTGCCCCCACAGAGTACCCCACAGAATCCCCAACAGAATCCCCCAGAGTGTCCCACAGAATCCCCAACAGAATCCTCCAGAGTGCCCCACAGAGTGCCCCATAGAATCCCTCAGAGTGCCCCACAGAGTATCCCAGTTAATACCAAGAGGGCGTCCCACAGAGTGGCCCACAGAATCCCCCAGAATGCCCCCAGAGTGCCCCACAGATCCCCAACAGAATCCACAGAGACCTCCACAGAGTCCCCCCCCCCCCCCCCCCCACACACACACACACAGTTCCCTGCATCTATAACCAGAAAATAGGTTAATGCGGAACGTGTCAATTATTAGTAATGATGAGTTCAAACGAACATTGCTACCCTGTACATGAAAGAGAGGACATCTTTGAAAATAAAATCTGCAGGATTTTCAAAGACTGACCATTAAACATGCGAGCGTATTGCCCTTTTCCAAAATAGTGGGTCGTCGGGCTATAACCCCAACCGCCTTGTAAAATGTATGCCTTTTTCCTGGCCGACAGAACTCAGGCCGACAGAGATATACGCAGAGGAATACTCATTAAAATGCACTAGTGGACGATGCAATTCATGGAACCCAAAGGTATTCAGATCCATGGCTTGGAAAAGGTGATTTGGCTCACGCTATGAGGCACGCTATTCAAAGCATTAAGATCCACACGGAGCAGTTCACCTTTGGGATTTGCTAAGACAGATAAAGATGAAACAGAGGAATATTATCAAAATGGTTTACTTGCCATTTGGTTTGCAAAGTATTCCAAGATTTTGATGATTTCGCTTCAGCCATCCATAGAAAGAATAAATGAAAAACTTTAATGACACAATCCATTATTTGGTTGAAACAGCCTGTAAAATCATTGGATGTGGTATTGGAAACATGACAGATGACACAAAAACACACACAAAAGATAGGCCCTTCAAGGTATTGTATTTCAAGGACAGTGTCATCATAGACACTGTAAATCGATGTTTAAACTCAAACCCAAAATGTTTTTTTACCTGACAAAAATATATTTCAAGACAAAAATTAACAATATATTTGGCTTTATATGGGCCAGAGACCTCTAATAAGGCAAGTTAATTTACCACTATCACATAGTTATTTAAATATTATTTTATCAGTTATATTTTTATTTTTACCCCTATTAATTTAAGAATGTCTTTTTTGTCCATTCAATTTCAACTTAATCCTATCAGTAATTTCCTCATTTATTTGTTAAAATTTAAATTGTAGAGATTTTGTGTGTGGTACTTTAGCTACTCTAGTTTCTATATCTGGATTTTGTTATAAGTTTTCAAATTAGTAATCTATTAAATCAGCATCTGCTTTTAATTTTATTAGTTTAATGAATTATCGGATACTATCCGATTCATAACAATAGAATATTCATTGTTACGCCACCTAGCGAGCGCTTTTCCGATGACAGAATACGTATTTCAAAAACATCTAGATTTGATATAATATTCAAATGATCAGGATATCCAATCAAAAGCGCAAAAAGATTGAAGCGAATTCTGGGTAAATGGTTTATAAGCATGTGTAAATGCTACTTTTGGTGCTGTTTAACCAAGTCTGTCTCATTATTTTTTTTGTATTAAGGCCCAAATTATAAAGCAATCTCAGTGTTGTTCTTCGAAAATATATTCTGTCTTGGTACGAGACACCATATCATGCCTACAAATAGATTAATATACTTGTTGTATCGGCTGAAATGAAACAGCCCCAAATGTGATGAACGTAATACATATGATCACATATAAAGCAAAGCTTCACAATGTCCGCGAGTACCCATTTAGCAGTTTGGACATATTCAGGAAAATCATTATTCCAATCAGCGACTGCTTTAGTTCAAAACACATAGACATTAAAATTCTCAGTGATGGAAATAATTTGAAACAAATGTGATCAACATATCGCCAAGCCAGATTAATTGGAAATGAATAAACTTCATGAGTGTCTCCCTCAATTAATGATAAAGTATTTCTGCACAATTTTTGATAACTCATGCAAGCTGTGGACCAATCGGATTTTTTATTTACATTTTCAGGTAATGGTTTATATTGATAGATATCGTGATTTATGAATGATTGGATAACTCAGCTCCTTTGTAATAATTATATTTTTATAAAAATGCCACATTCAACCTATGTAGACAAATGAGCAAGGATTAATTCATGGCATATATTATCGTGATCTATCTGACTTCCGGTCTCGTCTCTGACTCATGATCATGGAACATATAAACAGATCCTGGAAATATCACAGAGACTAATAACATTTTTTAATGCTACTCTATTTGCTTCTAAATATCACTACTATGATATTTATTTCAAACCACACTTTAAAGAATTAGTTTCCAAGCGTTACTCTGATAACATACAAATATCTATGACCACATTACTCATAACCTGAAATGTCAGTCTCGCTAATTTCCCTTTGTTCAAGAGAGTACTATAATTTACAGCCATCAGTCATCAACAAATTAACAAATGGAAATAATCCGATATAAAATACTTGAATGTCAAATGTTAGGAAATTAAACATGAATGAAGATAACAATAGTTTCTAAAGACATTTATATTTCAATTGAAGACAATTTAATCTTTCTTCTCACACAGAACAAATTGTGTTGCCAGTGAGAACGTGACACGATTTTAAAATTAAATGTCTCATCAAATTAAAGCGAATGGCACTGCATGCCGGGAATTTATATTGATTAATATTAAAAGCTGCTTTGCAGGTATGAAGAACATTGGTCTTGATTTTTCTTGTCTCAAAGGAATAAATTCATCATTTAATGGCCTATTGTTTGAACCATCAGAGCTGTCACGCAGTTAGCCTCACAATGGGATAAGTAATTATATATCATTGTTGTTGCTTAGCAACCCATATTCTCACCTGCATGACGACCTATATTTCCTGCTAATTATCCTTTGATATAAACTTATCACCATTTAATACAACACTATAATAATAAGTTGGATGTCCAACATTTACCTGTGAGTACTAATGCTACACAAAATCAATTTACAAGGGGAGAAAAACAGTTATAATGACTCACAACTGTTGTAATATGTAAACTGGTTTAATATAGAATTTTATCGTAATATAGCGTAAATGGCCTACCTCAGACGGATGAGTTTAAGGCCTTTACATTAACAATAATGTTGTTGCTCACCTCAAGAGAAAATGGGTTGCAGGTTTGGGGACTAAGTGGTGGTAACCTTTGAAATTACCTAAATATTTCATATGGTACAAACACATAATGTTATCGATGACGTGAAATATCTTTCATGGTGCATTAAAATAAAACGGTCAGGGTTAGCACTTTAGAAGTTATTGATTTACATCATATTACATATCAAATATCTTTCATATCTTTAACATGACTCGTCATAAATATCAATTTATTGCCAATAAATGTATCAAAACACTTCATGAAACTATTTCATACCCACTGGAAATAATATTTCTGAATTTGACACAAAATGACAAAAAATATTTTTCTTTGTGGCTCATATGACAGAATTCCTGAGGTGTTATTAACAATAACTCATATTTCAGAACCATATTTAATTTAGTTATTTAGAGGAGATTGGTATTTGCTGCTGTCCTCTCGTCATTTTATTGTACAAGTATTTAGATGATAAACAGATATTCCAATGATCCTCTGCTGATCATCCACATCAATTATCTAAGAATGAAAATTAGAGGATTACAGTGGCTGAGTTGCCCAAGTTGTCTGTCCTATTCCAGGACAGTGAACACTTTTTACAATAGTATCTAAAAATATATTTCTCTGAAAGTCTACATATTTTGCTAATTGTTCGTTATAACTTGTTTAGGTTAATCAGAAGTGAGGTGGCTGAGTGGCGACCTGAGCACTAAGTGATCAATCTCATCTCCAAGTGGTCAACTTAAGTTCTGAGTGGTCAACCTGAGCTCTGAGTGGTCAACCTGAGTTCTAAGTGGTCAACGTAAGTTCTAACTGGTCAACCTGAGCTCTGAGTGGTCAACCTGAGTTCTAAGTGGTCAACGTAAGTTCTAAGTGGTCAACCTGAGCTCTGAGTGGTCAACCTGAGTTCTAAGTGGTCAACCTGAGCTCTGAGTGGTCAACCTGAGCTCTGAGTGGTCAACCTGAGCTCTGAGTGGTCAACCTGAGCTCTGAGTGGTCAACCTGAGCTCTGAGTGGTCAACCTGAGTTCTAAGTGGTCAACCTGAGCTCTGAGTGGTCAACCTGAGCTCTGAGTGGTCAACCTGAGTTCTAAGTGGTCAACCTGAGCTCTGAGTGGTCAACCTGAGCTCTGAGTGGTCAACCTGAGCTCTGAGTGGTCAACCTGAGTTCTAAGTGGTCAACCTGAGCTCTGAGTGGTCAGCCTGAGCTCTGAGTGGTCAACTTAAGTTATGAGTGGTCAACCTGAGCTCTGAGTGGTCAACCTGAGTTCTAAGTGGTCAACGTAAGTTCTAAGTGGTCAACCTGAGCTCTGAGTGGTCAACCTGAGTTCTAAGTGGTCAACCTGAGCTCTGAGTGGTCAACCTGAGCTCTGAGTGGTCAACCTGAGCTCTGAGTGGTCAACCTGAGCTTTGAGTGGTCAACCTGAGCTCTGAGTGGTCAACCTGAGCTCTGAGTGGTCAACCTGAGCTCTGAGTGGTCAACTTGAGCTCTGAGTGGTCAACCTGAGTTCTGAGTGGTCAATCTGAGCTCTGAGTGGTCAACTGAAGTTCTGAGTGGTCAACCTGAGCATTTAGTGGTCAACCTGTGCTCTGAGTGGTCAACCTGAGTTCTGATTGGTCAACCTGAGCTCTGAGTGGTCAACCTGCGCTCTAAGTGGTCAAATCGAGCTCTAAGTGGTCACCTTGAGCTCAAAGTGGTCAACTATTAAGTTCTGAGTGGTCAACTGAAATTTTGAGTGGTCAACTGAAGTTCTGAGTGGTCAACCTGAGCTCTAAGTGGTCAACTTAAGTTCTGAGTGGTCAACTGAAGTTCTGAGTGGTTAACCCGAGTGGTCAACTTATGGTTGGTCAACCTGGATTTGTATCATTGGTCATCGCTTGCACAAATCTTATAACTGCCATTATTTCTTCATTTAATATAAATCATTTAATATGCTAGCCTTCCAACTTGATTTATTATGTTTGTTTGGAAAATGAATTATATCTGTATGTTTTGTCAACTTCGCACTTTTGTGATTATTTAGATGTGAGTAACAAAAAATTTCCTAAATATGTTATGATTTTGTCTTGTTGATAAGTGTGAGATCCAAACACTTAGAAAGACTTGTGTTTTTTTAATTTAGGATATAACTTAGTCAAGATCTTAGTCAAGATCTCTGATATTTAAACCAAACATTCCAAAACGTGACAAGGTGTTTTATGCAGTTCATTAGTTGCTGGTGTTATCTGGATCAAAGAAACATTAGACACCGCCAACTTTTAATCAAATAAGTCAAATTGAAAATGAAAGTTTTTCTCTTTGTCTGATGCTCTGGAGTGGTGTCAAAAGCGGAGAAATTGCCAATGTCAGTTTCATAAAATGTAAGATATATTGGATAGAAAAATTGTGTATTTTCATATAGAATTAAAAATCATGACTAACACATCACATAACACAGGAAAACACATCCGATTTTCAATCTGTTGAAATGAAGTTGATCTTTTTTTGGGAATAAGAGTTGATGACCTTAAGATTTTTACGTTTTATCATACTTTATTTTCACATACATTACATTGTGTTATGCATTATTTTGATGAACATTTACCGAAGAAATGCTAATTCACTTTCTTCCTGCATTAATAATGCTTCCATTTCTGAAAATCATTGACTTGCGTTTTCAATATCAATGCGACTATATACAAAAAGGTATTTAATCCACAACCCTACTATGTTTAATGGAATCATAGTAAGCCTATGAATAAAGATACAAAATGTACAATAAAATCTTTGTTGATTGATCAAGCAAGGAATCTATGGCAAATAAGCATTTTCTGACATGTTTTTTCATCGTATAGAATTAAAGGTTTCAACCTGAGGTCAAAATATGATCAATGATCCAGTGTTTGGGGTACTAACATGTTATTTTGATTTGTTCCTTTTTTAATAATATTGTGTAAACATTTGGTAAAAATATAACCAAAAATAATTATGAATGTGATTTACTTTGAATAATGTTTTTTTTTTCTTTTAACAAAACAGAAATACCTCAAGAACAAGGCACCCAAAGTATAAAGGGAAAGGACATCTTACCCAAAGTATAAAAGAAAAGTTATCTTAATTCTATGTATGCTAAAATACACTTTCTGTAAATATTACTGCCATCCTTTCACCTCTATGTCCTAATCATTTAGAAATATAGATTATTAGTGATGCCTTCCTTAAATGAGCTATTTTTAAAGTTTATTTCAAGTTCGTCTAAAATAATTCAGGCAGAAATAAACGTTTATATTCTTAAGCAGGATGCTCTGTTTGTATCAGTTTGAACCGTCTTGTAATGGGGTGGGACGTGGCCTAGTGGGAAGTAAGTATGTTTCCTGCTTGAGGTCCAGTGTTTGACATCTGTCTCCCATGCTTAGGATCTAGGATTTTAATCCCAATTGGGACAAACATGTTGTTACGTGGTGATGATGAAATCTTCATATCGGGCTTTTATATAAGTGAAATACGTGTCTGAATATTTATATATTTTTATTTTTTTATTTTTTTTTGGGGGGGAGGGGGGGCAAATTCCAGATCGGCAACATAAAACGTGTATAGATACTTGTACAAATACTTGCGTTATTGAAGACTAAATGATATATTTTGTGCTGTCCTCTTGTGGCAGCTATAATCTTTGGAACAGTGGTGCGCTCTGGTGTTAAAAATAATTCTGCACACAAAGCAGTGACCGAGCTCATCAGCTGGTAAAAGTGGAAGAATTTGATAGTGTATCTCTCAAACAGATATTGAATGCAACAAAAATATATTATGTCATTGTGTTTATTTGCACTACAAAGCACCAAATACATGATTTTACATTTAATCTTATATTGAACATTCATTTAATTTTACATTTAATCGTCAATTTGTTTCACAGTTACGACAGGTCTTTGTATCACAGTCTCGCAGCCAGTGTCAGTTTCCATCTCGGATTCCAGCGTTCGTTATGGCACATTTCATCTCATATTGCACTCGTTACTTCGCGTCATCATAAGGTGTAGTCCTGCATATGGAACCATGGTATAGATACCAAATAGATCAGAATGGACACACATGTTAAAACCTAATATCGAATATGATATTCATTTGATCATTGATGGAAACACTATCGCAATGTATTCCAGACCTTATAGTACATGGAAATTAAAATAAGATATTTGGTATATGATTATTCATGAAACAATATCAGACAAATTATATAAGGCAAGGAAAAATCGCCTCCTTGCCCATTTAATAAGGAACCAAGTTATGAGTTCTAATCGCAGCTAGAACACCTGGATTAATTTATTTTTTTATTTTTAAAAATGTATCATTAAATCTTGACTTAATATTGGATAATATCAGCTGTTTCTTTCGCAAAAATAATGAGAAAGAAGCATTTTTCTTGTTCTTATTTTCGAAGTAAGATTTAAATAATGATTTACCGATAACTTACTGGAGAGAAATAAATCATCATTAAATAACAATAATTCAATAATTTACAATATAAATGACAATCCGTTATTAAACCATACCAATTCACGTTTCTGGTGTATCACTTATATCACTACCCTAAAATTGTACTAGATCCATACAAGGGCATTGTATTTGATCCATACAAGGGCATTGTATTTGATCCATACAAAGGCATTGTATTTGATCCATTCAATGGCATTGTATTTGACCCATACAAGGGCATTGTATTTGACCCATACAAGGGCATTGTATTTGACCCACACAAGGGCATTGTATTTGACCCATACAAGGGCATTGTATTTGACCTATACAAGGGCATTGTATTTGACCCACACAAGGGCATTGTATTTGACCCATACAAGGGCATTGTATTTGACCCATACAAGGGCATTGTATTTGACCTATACAAGGGCATTGTATTTGACCCACACAAGGGCATTGTATTTGACCCATACAAGGGCATTGTATTTGACCCATACAAGGGCATTGTATTTGACCCACACAAGGGCATTGTATTTGACCCACACAAGGGCATTGTATTTGACCCATACAAAAATACTTAAATCATAATATATACATATTTATATCGTCGATATACGATTGTTTTCACATTGTGTTAAAAAAATTAAAACTGTGGTTCACAAATATAAATGTGATTCAAAAACAGGCATGTGTGGTACATAATTATACATTAGAAGTAGTGCTTAATAGAAATGTCTGATTCAGGAAAACAATAGGCCATCTCGTTATCCTCTTCCAGAGCAGGTTTGAGCAGATGATAATTTCTGCCAATCAAAATGCACGTTATATATTGAATTTGTGATCTCGATTGTCATTTGCTGATATTTGTCATGTTATTTCAAATGTTTGCATCCGAAAAAAATTTAAAAAAAACATTCTGACCTTTATAGAAAATAGGTAGAAGTGGTTCTCTGAATATACATTTTACTTACAAAAACCTCTGATGAGTAGATTCAGAGGAGAAAATCAAAGTTGATGAACATAAAGAATGACATGATTGTTCTCCCTCTCATTGCAGAGGCTGAACAGCACAGATAACAATAGCAAGGACACATATACGTGGAATTCAATACAAACATTCATATACAATCTGGAGTATAGTAATACTTTAAATATGATCATGTACCTGTGACCCAATCACATATATGATGGACAGTGATAAGAGAAGGGGAGAGATAGATGATAGGTGGGATGATGACACAACCAGTGGGTCCTTAGTGGAGGTTTGGCTGTTGGACTCGATGGTAAGAGTAGTGGTTGACTGCGTGGAGGGCCTGGGTGTAGATATAACAGTATATTCATTAGCCTGTTTTGTTGTGTACAGTGTACTAGTGCTCATTTTGGTGGCTTGGGTAGTAGTGGACTCAGTGGCAGACTCAGTGGTGGTCTTGGTGGTAGACTGGGTGATAGACTGGGTGGTAGACTCGGGGGTTAACTGGGTAGTGGAAAGAATGTTTGGTGTTTGGGGATTGGAGACAGTGGAATCATACTTTGAAGTTGACCCAGCTGTTGTATCTTTGATGGTTGATTGTAATTCAGGTTGGGAGGTACCAGAGGTTGTGCTGCTCATCTCACTGGTTGAGTCCATATCCTCTTTGGCGGCGGCGGGTGTTGCAGACTTTGGGGGCACAGTGGTATCAGTGAGTTCTTTGGGTGATACAGCTAGTGTGGACTGCGAGGTCAACTCAGTAGGAAGATGACCACCTGTAGTTTCAGCTTGAGATGGCTGTGCTGTAGGCGGAGAAGAAGATGTGATAGCACTATCTCTGGATGGTGTAAGCACCTCTGCCGTGGACCCAGTATCAGGTGCAGACGTAGCCTGAGACAACGCTGCAGTCGATGATTGGGACAACGTGTCACGTGTTGCTGGGGAAGGCGAAGAAGGTGTTGATGATTCTGATGTAGATGTTGTTTCTAATGATGATGATGATGATGATGATGATGATGATGATGATGATGATGATGATACCTCTGTCTTCACTGAGGATACCTCTGAGATTGACGGTGATGTTCCATCTACACCAGGCAAGGATCTTGTGGTGGTGGTTGTCTTTGAGTTAGGTATACAACTGTCAACCATTGTCTGTGGTGCAAGAGTAAACGTATATTCTGCAATATGGGGCTTCTTCCCTTCATATAGCACATCTCCGAATGTTTCACTATTGCATTCCCCTGTTTGTAACTGAAACATTTTATTTTTGTCGGAAGTCAATTTTCTTCTAAAGTTCCAACATTGGGTCAGAGTTGGATCATCAGAGTCCTCAGTGATCAAAAACACCTTAGCGTATTGGTTATGGCTGGCTAAACAATTATAGATGTATCGTTGTGGATGTATCTGGCAAGTATCGGTATATGTTAATATGATTTTGTTCAAATCAGAACATGGCGATAGTGTACCATTACAGTTTATTCCAGTTTTGAATTGTACATTAAATATAAAGGTTCCTGGAAAATTACACAGTGTACTCGTCCTTCCAGTTGATGTACTTTGTTTTCTTACAATATATTTTGGAATCGAATTTCTGTAAGTTGAAAGTAGGGGTTCTGGATCATTTTTGAAATTTCCAGAAGAACAAATATCAGTTTTTGTAAGTTTTGCTTTGTATGGCCATATGTAGCTCTGATTTAACCTGTATTGTATCACATCGCTTGAGTTCTGCACTTTCACAAATTCTCCGCATGTATACCTTGGTTTGCAACCATTTTTGTATGTGGCATACAGAGCTTTTCTTGTTGAGTCTGCGCTGGAGGTGCCTGTTGCACTAATGTCCATGCATTGAATCGTAGGCATATTGTCTATATACATCATGGATCTGGACAACCATATAGCATGGGACCCACTATTGGAATTGTCTATCCATTCACCTCTAGAATATTCATTGAACTCACAATTCTGAATATTCTTCAAATACGTGCAGTTACCACAATGTTTTTGGCAATAGTCTTTTTGGTCTCCGATGCATGATGTGCACGTGGTAGATTCGTCCTCACACAAGGACGGGAATAACGTTCTGGACATGTTGAATACAATATATGGGCTGTCTGTAGAGCTTATGTTCAGCTCTGTCTTTATATCCTTGAGGAGATAAGCGTTAAATAATTTACCAGGGTTTTTGGGATATCGCATCAGCCATAAATAAGTGGAAAATGATCCTTCAATACTAAATAACATGAAAGTGTAATCGCTGACATTCCAGCTCCCTCTACACAAAGCCTTGCTCTGGTAGTCCATCCGCAAGGAGGCGGTGCAGTCTGGTTCCCGGAAGTCAAACATGAGACTCTCCCCATACATGCACTCACTCTCCAGGCGGGGCCGCAGTGGATAATATTTCCTATCACAAGCAGGTAGATTGTTCTCATAAACATCAAAATTGAACCCACCTATCAAGGAACAGGGTACATAGGTTTCATATTGGTAATACCAAATTAATGGCCAAGGGTTAAGCTGCATTCCTGATCGATCACACAGGCCTGCAGATGGCGTTGTCCGTGCTTCTGATTGGCTATATTGTATCACATAGGGACTTGTGTTTATGAACTGAAAACATTTATAACTGGTTTCTGCATTGTCAGTGGAATTCATGATATAGAAATTCTTTTTAATGTTATCATGACAGGTCCAGGTTTCCAATTTTCTGTTGTCTCCAAACATTCTTATTCGCATTTGTTCTGGAGTGAACTGCACAGTTCCTCCAACAGACATCCCCTCCTTCCTTAAAAGGAACTCCCACTCTGGATTCTTTGTGACATACCCTGGAAGCATACATCCGGGGATTGCTGGAATCATAATCGACACCATAAAGTAAACCGGAAGTAGTACCCTCAGCCGAAGAAAGGACGCCATGTCTGGTCACTATCATATCTCCTTATGCCGTGTAGACATTCTGAAGAGAAAAAAAAACAAATAAATCAGATTTAAGCAAGATTGTCAAACACTAAATTCTGAAAGTGATTATGAAGATCTACCTATGGTCTATCTAAGAGATGAGTGAATGATACATTAGAAAACAGTTTTCTTATTAGCCGTAAATGATTTAGATGTCTGCAAACATAAATCAAAATCTGTGTACTGACTTGAATTCATTTGTTATACATTCGCGTAGGAGAAACAAGCTGAGTCTGAAGCAAATGTTAATATGTAATAACTGCTGAGTACATAAAGCTGCATTTACCAACAAATTGTTATAACGCTCAATCAAATTGTTCACCTTTTGACATTATTGCCACTCATTGGTTTAGCTCTTTAAAATGTTTGACTACTTTCTGTGTCCCTATATTTACATTTTGTGTTTATGATGTAATCATACATATTGCATATTGTAATTAATTGCATTTGCCAATATCCCAGAATACGCAAATTGAATATGATACAATGCTATATGTAATATATGGGAAAGTGGTATTAATAGACGCATAATGGCCTAACATGTCTCATTCTAAAATCCTATTCACTACCTATATGGCAGTTTATGCACTTTGATTTGTTAGCCTATATTATCACTATGCTGACTAACAATCATCTAATTTTTGGCGTATCAAATATATGCTCTGATCAAAATATATATCTTCCAAAATATCTAATATAACAATATTGAGATTTATTAGCTCTCCGTGTTGTGGGTATTAAGTGATATTACGGACATTTTTTTCTGTTTATACTTGACCTGAATACACACTTAAACATCAATAGCCATCATTGAACATTCAATCCTGCACCAACTGGTAGTTAAAATGATGACAGCTTGGCTTATTTATTAAAGACCACAAGAAGTGGCTATGGATTTATACCAATAATCAATCCTTGATTGGCCCAGCTACATAATCAGGGTATGGCCTTACTGACATGCAAGGCCTATATCTATGTAATGTGATCCTTATTAATCAATGGGTAGTATGGAATAAAGCAGAAATAAAACAGTTACTGCCTTTTTCTCTCAAGGTGTTTGTATTGTTGGACTGACCAATAATGACATATTTATAGGATATAAATTTTATGAAACATTTGTTATTCAAAAAACAATATTTAAATCTCTTGGCCATATTTCCTTAGTATATAATCCTGGTGAGAATCCATTGTCCATTGCCCATTGACACATTGCTATATATGCCTCGGGTATTCACATTAAATGTTATCTGCTAGAATAGTGCTTGATCTTTCCACTTCACTGGTGCTAATCCTGTGCTGTGGACACAATGACATATGCAAAGCTATTACCACAATGCCAAATATACAGACAGCAAAGACAATGTTCGCATAAACAACGTTTAGATACTTAAATAAATTTCAAATTCGGGTTGGCATTATACCTGCTTGTCCCTTATTGGCACACGTCGATGAATGACCACAGTTGACATTATGTCAATCTGTTCGCCAGAAATATCATGTTGAGGTTACAACTATTAGGAACAATGTATCCGTTTGCTTGTATTAACGACATTTTCAGCTCCGTTTAGGCTATATCAGGTCACAAATGTCTCCGGGACGAAATGCCCTACTCTTTTTGAAGAGTGACTGGGGACCTATCTTTTGCATTGTCACATAAACATGGTAAGACAAATCACGTACTTTAATAACCAGTCATGGAGCATTGGCTGGAATGGGAAATAGATTGAGTATCAGATATCCACCATTCACGATCATGCAGTATGACCGGACCTTTAGCATGGGGCCCAGACGTCTTACTGAGTAATGGATCATATATTGTAGCGAGATAAACCTTGTGAGATAATCCCTTTGGGTAACTAGTTCAATAGATTACAAGTACAATAACAAGTACATGAACAAGTACATGAAGAATTTACAAATTGTAGTTGGTGGTGTTCAGAATGAGTGGAATATCTTTTTTGTCAACATTCTGGGTATATTGTTGGTTTGTAATTCAAAATACTTTGCAAATGTTGCATTTTACGGTGACATTTTAAAGATAAAGACAAATGATGAATCCGCCTGAAATATACTTTAATGACGTAAAGTGGTGTAATACTGAGTGGAAGGAAACCAATTACTGAATACCTGCTATCTATTGTGAAAGTAGCCTTTGTCCCACACTGAGAGGTAGGCATGGTCTTTTGAATATCAGCAATTATGTCTCGACGAAGGCAGAGAACCGGTTAAACCGATAAGGTACTCATCTGACACTTACAATCTGTTGCCCTTGGGCGAATATATTTTGAACCATAGTTATGGTCCATACTAAAACCCTTCATAACAAACTGAAATATACCTCTTCCACAGATTTAAAATGCAGGTTTATGTAGCTGTGGTGGTTGTAAAATAATCGACATGATTAACGATTCTGATTAATTCAAGAACCAATCAATAACTATTGGATGTGTTCACTGATATTTAAGTGTATATCTGAAATGTTTAAATAAATTAAAATAAATTATTGAAAAGAGTTTTCTTTTACCTTGAGCAAATATATATGAGATATAAATATTTGCCGAATATTTATTTTATAAGCCTCAATGGCTGCTGATTCTCTTATACCTCTGCTTCAACTCAGGTCTTGTAATAATGGAATACGTATCATTCAAGCCATTCCTAGTATACGGATCTGGTATTTGTTTTGCAAAGACTAGACATTCAAGGCCAGACACACCCCTAAATATCAGACACACAACAAAGCCTTATATTATTTTATAGGGTAATTAACCTGCTCCGTACAGACACAAAGTCTCCACTAACATAGGCCAGTAGACAGAGCGCAGGGTGTGGTCTATAGTCTGGAGCTCTTATCGCTCACAGTTTGTATGAAAGCTGTGAAGCACTGATAGAGTATTCCCTCAAATCTGGGAGACCGACAAAATGTATTTCGTGATTTTTCAAAGAATTGAGGGTTTGCAATATTTAGAACAATGCTTTAATTTAGATGCCGCCATAATTTGAATAAGCCACACTGTTAACGATGGAAACTAAATAAAATGATGGAAATTAAATAAAAACAAAATTATATTAAATTCGATATGCTCAATTAATTGCTGACACTCTACTCCAACAATAAATGTTTCCTATATTTGTTTGAACAGAAAACAGTTCCTATAGTTCAATCTTCCTAGAGTTCAATCTATAAGAATAACAAGTATACGAATGTGATCACTTGGAATAGTACTATTCTGTAGTGGGAAACAAGCTGGGCTCAGTTATTTGCGAATAAAAAGAACGGCCAGTCATTTTACCAAACACCTTAGTAAGTTAATAATCATACTTGTTGATAAATTGACGTAAGAATTACCTCTGTCACACCATAATCGCAAACAAAGTGATTCCTCACACCCTAAAGTTCTGGTTTGGGAGTGTCATGAACAGAGCTGTAACATGAAGCGTATGACTCCAACATGAAAGTAACCGTTTTGGCATTGTATGCCATGTTTAGACCAGTGTTAAATATCACCTCCCAACATGCAACATGAACGGCCATGTTTCCACTTACTGGGTTTGGATAATACCCCGGAAGACAGGGATAGTGTGAGAGGAAGCAGGCCTCATCAAAGAAAACCGAATGTCTGGCGCAGTCTTCTAGTATGCTTATGTAGAGTTGAACATACAATAATGTCATCTACAGGCTATGTGCAATCCTACTTAATAGTACAGGACCCTGTTTGTCTGTTCTCCTATTATCCTTATGTAGAGTCGAGCATATAATAACGTCATCTACAGGCTAAGTGCAATGCTACTTAATAGTACAGGACCCTGTTTGTCTGTTCATTTGTATGTTTGTGGTTTTGGGGTTTTAATTTACTTTAACATGATTTCAGTGACTTCATGACAAGACCTAAGTCTTTGGCATATCCACTGACTAATGTCACAAATTTTCAAGGACAATAGGTTAACTCTTCAGGCACGGGCCTCAGCTCATATGAGAAGTTGTAATATAAATGCATTCTCACCACCATATACTGTGGGGAGACCTTAAACTGTGAAGAATCCATATACTGTGGGGAGACCTTAAACTGTGAAGAATCCATATACTGTGGGGAGACCTTATACTGTGAGGAATCCATATACTCTGGGGGAATCCATCCACTGTGAGGAATCCATCTACTGTGGGGAGATCATCCACTGTGAGGAGACCATCCATTTTGGGGAGACCATCCACTGTGAGGAATCCATCTACTGTGGGGAGACCATCCATTTTGGGGAGACCATCCACTGTGAGGAATCCATCTACTGTGAGGAGACCATCCATTTTGGGGAGACCATCCAATGTGAGGAATCCATATACTGTGGGGAGACCATCCACTGTGAGGAATCCATACACTGTGGGGAGACCATCCACTTTGGGGAATCCATACACTATGGGGAGACCATACACTTTGGGGAATCCATATACTGTGGGGTGACCATCCACTGTGAGGAATCCATACACTATGGGGGGACCATCCACTTTGGGGGATCCATATACTGTGGGGAGACCATCCACTTTGGGGAATCCATACACTGTGAGGTGACCATATACTGTGGGAGGATCATACACTACAAAGGGACCATCATATACTTGCCAATAAGATAGAAAGCTCCAATTCTCGTTCAAGATGTTACCCACGATGCATGACATAAGGCAGCATATATACACGTCCTCATCTACATTAAACACATCGCACTATCACGACATTCACCTCTCCAGTAGAATTTATTTCAGGAGCGGTTCCACATTTAGCAACGAGGCATGTCTTGCAACTACAAAAGCCATTTTCTATTTTATCTTAGTTAATATCGATTATTGGTTTCAGTACAAACCGTTGAAAAAGCATGTGGCTCAATTGAACCCAAATGAACCTTTTACCGGACATATGTGCAAACATAACTTCCAATGGCCTTGTGGTGCAAGATAGATTAAATCCAATTTGAAAAGACTAATCTTTACCTACCTCTCTAAGCTTAATCCCTGTGTTGTATTCGTGTGCACATCTGATTCTTCTATAAATCATTTGTGTGAGCACCACAAATGCAAAATGCTATCACTCAATAGATGCTCACGCGAATACACCATGGAGAGATAACAGCATAACTCATAGAAGTCTATATAGAAATTAATAATTGAATATGACCTGTTCTCCCTTTGTAACTAAATCCTATTACTCTGTTATGCAGTTCAACAACTATTCTAACCATCGGGTTGATTATTAAATGTTCCTATCTTTAAAGGATTATGCATATTTTCCTGTGTATTGGCAAGGTTAAGCAGTGTTTTATCCAAACGTATATGCCAATATGTCATGCATATGTCAGAGATCTTATGTTGAAGACTTCATGTATTTGGTGTGGTGGTCTGCATATTGAATAACAATCATTCCAATATCTTCCACAAAGATCAATCATTTATTGGTCTGAGTGTATTTACGGTGACCACTTAAATGTGTATCAATATCTCCAGACCAAAGTTGATTCTGAGGACAAACTGGAATAATATGTGTAACCGATATAGGGATGGTAGTATTTTATTTAAAACTACCAAGGAAATGTTTATGAATCCCTTTATATTTGAAATCAAAGGATTACTCATATATCACTGATCGCATTGATTGGGAACTGTTTTTTATATAATGTTAAACAAATGGCAATTTAGTTATCAGCATATTTTACAGATGAACAGCCATAGCAATGTCTTGTTCTTGTCATGTCTTGTTATTAAATAACATGTACGCATAATGATATTTTTTACCTTATTCATGGCAGCTTTTGACTTGTAAAGTGGTGTGATATTCGTAGGTGAACATTCCTGATCTTTATTTATGACCTAAATGTATTCATGCATGTTATCAGCTAAATAAATATATGGAAAATGTTATGAACCTGTGTAATTTATTTTGTCACTTAATGGCCTGTACAAACTAAATAATTCGGTTTTCAAGCTCATGCTATAGATAGGCATCGTAAAAAGTCATATTTATTACTTACTTGAATATGTGTACAGTAGTTGTCTGGTTTTAGTTTGTTAAGCCTGTGTACTGGTTATTTCGATGCCTTAAGAGATACAGTATTGTGGAATTATGTACACGGTGGTCATGTACAAATAAGGTATATAATATTTGTGGTTAGGATCCTTCATGTTTGAATGTCATCTATTCCTTTACAAATAAAGAGGTCCCACCATTTTCTATGAGATGAATTAATCTTAATTTTGTTTATTCACCACCATAGATATGTTAACTTTATGTCATCAAACTGAAATTGGTCAAATGAGATCATCTAATATATCTGGAAAGATAATTATCATATGCTTTTGTGAAGATTTGTTGATCTTTATGAAGTTGGTATAGATATGAAATTTAACCAGATCAGTATATACAATGTACATGATGATATCTACATATATGATGTTTTTTTCATAAGTAAATATACCTGACTTCAGAGGTGAAAAACTGGAGTAAAGATCAGTTGGAGATTACTACATTGAAAAGTGGGGACCGGCGAAAGCATTCGCACATATCGTACTCCATGAAAATCATTTATGACATTTGTACTTCAGCTGTAAAAAAACCAAAACCAAGATGACCGGAAGTTGGTCGAAAATGGCATCAAAATTTCTAAAGAGACGAACACTTAATGATCTATCAATAATGGCCAAGATAAAATATTGGTAATTATATTAACACGCTCTTTATGATTATATCGTGATTATAGAAAGGGGTATATAATCAAATATATTAAATGTAATAAAAAATAAAGTTTTATAGGTGTGATTCTTAAAGGTCAGTAATGTTCTAGTGTCTAGTGATTCTTCAAGGTCAGTAGTGCTCTGGTGTCTCAGTCTAGTGATTCTTCAAGGTCAGTAGTGCTCTGGTGTCTCAGTCTAGTGATTCCTCAAGGTCAGTAGTGCTCTGGTGACTCAGTCTAGTGATTCTTCAAGGTCAGTAATTTTATGGTGACTCAGTCTAGTGATTCTTCAAGGTCAGTAATGTTCTGGTGACTCAGTCTAGTGATTCTTCAAGGTCAGTAATTTTATGGTGACTCAGTCTAGTGATTCTTCAAGCTCAGTAGTGCTCTGGTGACTCAGTCTAATGATTCTTCAAGGTCAGTAATGTTCTGGTGACTCAGTCTAGTGATTCTTCAAGGTCAGTAGTGCTCTGGTGACTCAGTCTAGTGATTCTTCAAGGTCAGTAGTGCTCTGGTGACTCAGTCTAGTGATTCTTAAAGGTCAGTAGTGCTCTGGTGACTCAGTCTAGTGATTCTTCAAGGTCAGTAGTGCTCTGGTGACTCAGTCTAGTGACTCTTCAAGGTCAGTAATTTTATGGTGACTCAGTCTAGTGATTCTTAAAGGTCAGTAGTGCTCTGGTGTCTCAGTCTAGTGATTCTTCAAGGTCAGTAGTGCTCTGGTGACTCAGTCTAGTGATTCTTCAAGGTCAGTAATGTTCTTGTGACTCAGTCTAATGATTCTTCAAGGTCAGTAATTTTATGGTGACTCAGTCTAGTGATTCTTCAAGGTCAGTAATGTTCTTGTGACTCAGTCTAATGATTCTTCAAGGTCAGTAATTTTATGGTGACTCAGTCTAGTGATTCTTCAAGGTCAGTAGTGCTCTGGTGACTCAGTCTAGTGATTCTTCAAGGTCAGTAATTTTATGGTGACTCAGTCTAGTGATTCTTCAAGGTCAGTAATGTTCTTGTGACTCAGTCTAGTGATTCTTCAAGGTCAGTAATTTTATGGTGACTCAGTCTAGTGATTCTTCAAGGTCAGTAGTGCTCTGGTGACTCAGTCTAGTGATTCTTCAAGGTCAGTAGTGCTTTGGTGACTCAGTCTAGTGACAGTAGTGCGCTGATGACTTGGTGTAGTGACTCTTTAGTATTCTGTTCTAATGACAAACCAAGGCAGCCTAATAACAATTTAGAGCTTGCCTGAAATTGATTATAAAAAATACAGATAGCATTCAAAGGAAATCAAAACACGTGAATAATACATAACTAAATAACTATTATGGGCGTAAATTATAACTTACATGTCAAAGTCATCCGTGAAAAGTTATTTATTTATAGCGATATATTCATATCTGAAATAAATGGAGTTAAACTAGAAATGACATCAAATCGTGCCGAGTCAATGCCTGGCTGTGGAGGTAACCAGTGGTCCTTTGAAATATATCATATATCATTCAACAAACACCCTACTAATGAGTTTTTGCATTGCAAAAATGATAATGCACAAATCAAGAATGTCCGCATCGTTAACTGATAAATCTCTTTTTCAATACCATTGCTAACAAAACAATCTTCATACTAGTCTTTACAGAAGAATTTGGCTCCAAGTTCAATATCCTTGTAGGCCATGATACATAGGTAGGTCCCAGTTGACAGGAAGCCAATGTGTCACAGGTGAGTACCCATGACTGGCGTTGTGAAGCCTGGATTAAAGTGTTTCAGACACCCAAGGCGACTACTATCCTCCAATGGCAGGTATAAATCAGGTTGGCAGGGCCAGGCTAAATGCTTCGGTCTCACTATGCCTTCTTCGTGCCAAAACAAACCTCCAGGCACTTCTACCTAAATTAACAATTAAAACCGCAATAAAATTTAGTGAATTTTTGTTATGGGTTTTTCTGTTGTAAGGTGAGATAATGTGAATGTAGACATGACCCTGTAGGGCAATACATCTTGGCGTTGTTTGGAGCCAAACTTTGCAGATATAAATACCTTTAAGTGGTTCACAACATTATCCCATCAGAATGGAATACGGTTTAAGACTTAAATTGTCGGATGGCCTTGATTGAAATATGATGTTACACCTAAAATTAATGCATGAAAATCTTCTCAATTAAAATACTCTTCCTGAACACTTTGGTCTGTGTTCCAAAATGATATAAGACGAAATACATTCTTATTTATTGCTATCTTTCTCTTCAACGATATTTTCTGTCTAATGATAAGCAAACAGGAAATTCCCGAAGAGAGGGTGTTTTACATCTTGTAGTTGATTTTACTCCTCGACGTGGGTGTGGTGTTTGGGAAGGTCATGTTGCTACCTGCTGCTAGATCACCAATTAAAACTGAATGACAAAAGACAAGATAACAATTCTGGTATGCCCAATAAGAGGGCTTCTTGTCCTAGCAATTATTTGTCAGATATATTCAATAGTTCAATGGGAACAGCACAGCAAGACACCAAATTCCTACCAGCAGGGACTTGTGTCAGACACATTTTTTGGATTGGTAATTAAGGTGGTGATGGCTCTGGTTATAGGTTCACATCACATTGGACCATAGCCACTAATAGCTAGTATATGCATGAACAATTTGTGACAAGCAGGGTCTATATCGCACTTATTCCTAGACTATTATATTTTCTAAAATAACTTTCTCAAAAAGTTTGTTTTTTTCAATTATATGTCACTGAGTTTAAAGGTCAAAGCAGAAAGAATGTCAAAGTGTGTTTCATAAAGTTAATTATCAAGAGATAATGATATCTGAAACTGAGATGAGTATTTCCCAAATATATCACCACTTGTTCGCAGTTGAATTGGTGCTTTATCATAAAATAAATTAACATTGCAATAATCGATTATCCTATAATTAAAGAATGACTCATTGTTGTTAAAGAATGATTCGATATTACAAAATGTGTAGTTGAGAATTCTGATGTTGTGTAATGTGTAGGTGAATTCTGATATTTCAATATTTCTTTAATAGGTTCTATTTGTATTACTTTTATCTGGCATATAAGAATAACGTGATCTCTCCTGTTTATCCTTCCTCTATGGAAATGGCAAAAGTTCTTAAGGCAAAGCTCTTACAACAAGATAAACAACCCTTAACCGTACATTGCTCTCTGGAAGATTGTCAACTATCTGAAAAGTCATTCCTTTACACGTTTACCAGGTAATCCTATGTTGACCACACATTTCACAAGACAGTGCATTTTGATATTCTTTTCAAGCTGAGGGTTGTTTTTGTTAAATATAAGGGTCTGTCTATCAGGCTGCAGGCTATATAAGGTAGAGATGTAAATTTTCAGGAGCAGATCATGTTGATGATACTTCCAACTGTCAGCATGAGGGCTAAGATACCCAATCCTTTATATGACAAATAAAGGGCCCTCCTTTGTCCACATGTGTCAAGAACATCTTCCTTGACACTTAAGGATCAAATTGAGTATATTATTTTTAGTTTCACATAAGATTTAATCACATGTGTATCAAAATATCATTTAGGCTTATATTTTTTTATTGTGAAAAGATGTTGAAAACGACCTCGACAATTTACAAATGGTTAACTTCATAATTTGTCACAATAAATCAGATAATATATATCCAACATGATATAATATGCAAAGCACATCATGTAGTTGGCAACTTTTTCAATTTCTGATGATGATGTACTTTCAGTGTGGAATGCTTTTCAAGGAATTAAAGGTGAGCTTTTATGGGGATGCGGTGAGGAAACTGGCTGAATTCAGTGATGGTTGTGTTTATTAGTGCGTAACCAAACACTCTTATGTACTTTACTGAGATCATATATAACCTTGTGCAACCAGACGTGTAAATAACCCTTTCTCTATCATGGTATATTCAACTTTCAAACTACATTTTATTCGGTTGGGTATTGACAAAAAGACTGTGGCAGCAAAGAGAAAATGGTGGCATACATTTTGAGATGGGAATGAGATAGCCATCTGAACGATCCCAATTACATTTTGTACTTTTCATGTCATTGACAAACAAAAAATGGCGTCCTCATAACTAAATGGCTATTTCAGCGTGAACTCATCTGGTTTTATCACGACATGGTGTAATAGCTTCCAGGCAGGAGAACACTCAGACTCAGACTGGCAAAGATTCCCATGACAGCCAACACCAAATTTTCCCTTTATGAAAAGGTTGCAGCACTGAGCAGTACATCGCTGAGATGGTTGTGTGAACCTAGCACACATCTTTTGTCAGACAGGGAAATATTGTAGGGGAAAATATGAACAAGTGGCTTGGCACCATATTAAGTTTGAAAAAAATAGTATTTATCTTTCAAGTAAAAGGCATACCCAAGCAGGACCATGCTCTTTTAAAAAGCACGTTGCCAAAAGATAACATAAAAAATCTGAGGTATGGCAAATTGCTATGCTTTTTATGTTTGCGACACAATGCATCACGAATTTTTGGGTTTTTTTCCAAAGACACAAAAAATGGCATTAAAAGTTTGTCACACACCCAGTCAACAAAATTTTAAAGAACAAGAACTTTTTCAAACGATCTAACTTGATCGCAGTTGCTTCCTCATATCACTATCAATGTCCATGAATGTTTCCTCTATTAATAATGTTTCCTCTTTATAGTTTCTTATAAGATGTTTTGGTCCATTAAAGATGATATAGATATGGCTAGCCATATTTTAAACATATTACATAAGCCATATATGGCACACATATTTAATAGACATATTTGATTGCATTAAATGTCCTTTTTCCTCAATTATCCAATATGATGTGTACAAATGTTACAAATGCGTTGAATGCTATATAGGGGAAACTACCCCCATCAGCTGCTTAACCTTCACCTTGTATAACTTGACCATGTGCCCCGTTCTCCTCTTTGTTATATTAGTGTTTCTGAACTGGGCACTTTCAGTGTCGGTGAGGGATGACACTTTATTTTCTCTGCCCCAGGTGGCTAGGTGTTCTCGCCATTTGACCTCACTGCTAATTGGATGCAGGTCCCAATTAACAACACTCCTTTCATAAGGGCATTAGTTGAACAAGCATCCAACAACAAAAAACCTCTTCTGCCTGACTAGCAACATATAATAGTATTGTATAGAACACTAGTAATATGTGTGAGTTATGGAATATTGCATATTGCACTTTGAAAGTCTTTCATTTCTTTTATCTTAAATGTACACGCTGGTTTTCTTATTAATCTCTCTATGGAACTGTTTTAATTTTGTCCTTTAGACATCCTGACATCCTTAAATATGTTGATATTAGAATAATTGACAATTCAATTAAAATAATGATGATTGATATAAGGGATGAGCTTTATGCAGTCTACTCTATGTACTTCTAATCACTGAGGTCAAGACGTCAGACCGTATTAAGTCTCCGGCCGGCATATTTGACAAGTCTCACTGCCATGAAGCCTGACATTACTGCACAAATATTCAATATTGACCTTACATACAAAGCCTTCCCTTCCACAAATAAAGTCAGACGACTTCAGTTGAAACATTCCTCCTTCACTTCCCATACAACACCTAAACACATTTTTTGTACTTTACAGTAAAGAAGTGATTAGCTCTAAGTATGGCGGTTGGTTAAAAACGCCATTAAAGACAAGACACACAAGTATGTTTATCAAACAATTAACAAAGCTGCCTGTGAGGAAGTTAGTGGACTCACCTGTGTTTTGCAGGTAATAAAAGTAAGCTTTGTTTTGGAAGTAAGATCGTGATTCATGGGTGTGCTGTAGACAGTGACGCGCATGCACGTGAGACCTTGTCTGACTGGCTACAACATGCACGCTGATGATATCAATCTGACTCCTCTCAATCTTTTGTTTCCATGGTAACGGTTAGTCTATACAGAACATTCATGTGCGTTGATTTGCTATGAGCCGGCTTTTGGACAGAGATGTATGTACATATATGCCGTTTGACTATCATATGTATTAGAGCAATTCCACTCTGACAAAAAGCTCACCTGTAAATCTGTGAATGACGCTGTTATTTGAATAATATCTGGCAGATCTCAAAGCTGCATTCAGCTTGATACAGTCCAGGGTATAAGATGTTCAGTCAGACAGATGTTGATTCTGCGACGTGCATGGAGCATGCTGAACTATGCCACTCGCCGCAGTTAGAGTGTGTCACGATTTGTCTGAATATGATTGTCCAGCTGACCTCTCATAGAACAGGTGGGGCGCGTGATAACAATACCTCCCAGAACAACTATTGATGCAAAATAATAATACCTCCCAGAACAGGTGGGGATGCATGTTTTGCTATGACTGGCAGTTTATCAAATCAATTTTCAGCTGATAACAGGTTGGGGATCTACCTCTATGGATTAAACGGTTGCAGTGGATAGCTCAATTTGACAACTTTTTTTGTAATAAACACCCTATTTGAGGCGATATATCAAACGTTCTATCCCAATGGCTTCTGTATAATTGTATCACAGTGTCTTTATATTCATATTTCAAACCATGTCTCATCTCATAAAAGTCTCTTCTAAGCGTCCAATTCCAAGAGCTAACTATGGATATATTACTGTTATCATAATTCAGTGAATGTAATCATGCATTAGGATGTCAAAGATGAGATTGTGAACAGTTTCGTTTTCGTATATGTTTTCAAGACTGAAGCATGAGCAGTGTTATGAATTTTCATAAGTTTGAACAATTAATGGCCCATTAGTCTACACCTGCCTAATCAGAATATAGTTCTGACATCATTCCCATCACACTGGTTATCATCCTATTTATTCTGGACACAATGTAACATTGCAAAATTGATACTGCTGTACCATGGCATAAACACTTCGTGTTGTTGTAGCTACACCATGATGTAAACTCAGACCTGCCTCATACCATCAATCTGTGTGTTAAATTAAAATAAAACTACTTCCAAGAACATGTGTGGTGCGTGATAATATTACCTCCTTGAACATGTGGGGCACATGATGATTTTATCCCTTCGAACATGTGGGGCGGGGGGCAAATGATAATATTATATCCTAGAACATATGGGGCACATGATGATATTATCTCCAAGAACATGTGGGGCGGGGGGCACATGATGATATTATCTCCAAGAACATGTGGGCGGAGGACAAATGATGATATTACCTCCTAGTACATGTGTATTAATAATACTTGACCAGTATTGAAGATTGGGTTTTCATTTAGTACCGTATAATAATCTCTGTCGTCCAAGCAGCGCTGAATGGTGAAACATGCAATGCCGGACTGTATCGCAATGTAGAGACGGTAAATCACATCATAATTAATCAATCAAGAACGGTACATAACATTACCATTAACTTTCCCTTTCCCTGTGTGATGATATCAGTCTTGCAGACCACCATACTTACTGTTCTTCCTCTGTGAGTTAGGTATATCCCAGGAGGTTCTAAAGTTCAGTAAGCATCAGCGCATGAGTTAGACAACATCGGTAAAGTAGTGTCTGTGTCTGGGCCTGTGTTCATGGATATTCCCGCAGAAATATATTATTGAAATGCTTTGATGATAAACCTAAATCAGTGGCGGCTTTGAGATTATGATCACCAGGTGAACATATATATATATATGTGTGTATATAGATAATTATGCTAGCATTCCAAGGCCGGGGCCCAGGGAGCAAAGCATGGGATATCCTGCTGTGGTGTCCTCGTGAAGAGGACAAGACAAATGAACAAAGGTGCACCAAGAGACCGTGACATATTCACACCATTGCAAGAATCACTGAACTCCACCCACCCTGTAACCAGCCGAAATAACCTTACCCAGCGCGCATCACCGTCCGCTGATATTCCACACTGAAAGTTGTCACGTGTCAATATACTGTCATAGCAATGATTGATGTCCAGGTACGATCCACCATCCCGTGTAAGCCATCAGGTGAGGCAATGTGAGTGTGAGATGTAGAGAGTTCCGGATGTCAAGAGTCCACAGTGGCTGAGTATCTGGGTGTCCATTCACGCCTCACGGCTCCCCTCATATCATCAATATCACACTCCATACAGAGGCTATCCAGTAGAGGGAGAGAGGGCTTGTCGACAATTATCACTGTAAAATCATGTCAATGTACTGGCAGCTTGCAGATCCATTGTCTTTAGATATTGCGCGTGTTTCATGTCATAATCACCATGAAAGTTCCTCATCTCACACTAACATATGATAAATATTTTTCTTTTTTTTTTAAATTCGTGTTGTATACATGTACATCTACATCCTACTTTCACTCACACCTGACAATTAAAAGGAGTAATCAAAACATGAGAAGTATTTTTCACCAACTTTGATAATAGAAATAACACATCTTGAATTGTCCTACTGAAGTAGGGATTTGGATTTGATCTATAAAGAGCTAGAAAAGCCGTTTATTTTTTTCTGGTCAATCTCATCAACTTTTGCGGTGTGGAAGTCAAAATGAGTGACTCCATCTGTAGGTTCATCACGTGGTGCCACCTATTGAATTATATGCTCCAATTCCATTATATTATCCTCAATCCCACAAACGTGAAAGTTGTCCAGTTCCACTTTTCACTATCTTATCAACATAAAGATCGTCAGAAAAAGTATTGAACCTAAATGCTATGAGACTTCCATTTTCTTCCAGATTTATATGTAAGTCTCCATGTCATTGGGTAAAGCCATGTGTAAAAGCTTAATAGTAATTTGTAAATATCATAAGGTATAATACAGTGTGACGTTAAAACAGCATAAAATCTCATGGACATTATCTTAACTTTTGGAATGTTCATGTCAATCCGAAATTACCTTAATATATCACAGTTGCGCCATCGGTGGTTTTATCATGTGATGCCACCTATTGTTTGGATTTTTCGCGTAACGCTTTTCCTCCACCTACCAATTCAATTTTTTATTCCAGACTCTCTAACATTTTAGTTATATTCAGAGCTCCATGCTAGATACATAATTATTTATGAATTAAGGAAAATATAAGTGCATCAAATAATCAAAAAGAAACAATATTGTAACAGTCTGCATACATACAGTTTTTTTTCTGCCAGTGTTTCCATGAAGTAGATTTTGTTTATTTGTTTGGAGTGCACTTTTATTATAATTTCAATTATTTCGTGATGAGACCCACTTGAAGGCGATGCAATGCTTTGACATGACAATCCACCCAGTCACAACTTTAAAAGGACAACAAAGAAATTACAGACTAATATCCTAACTCGTTCATTTGTTTCAGCTAATTTAGAGAGTAAAACAGTTTGTAAACAATACACATGCAAAAAAATCATTTTCCAGTCAGCTTACAGGGATTTTTATATTACTGAAACGGCCCTACTGAGAATATAGAATGATATATTAATGGATATCGGCAAGAACAAAAATGAAATGCTGGTCCTACTTGACATATCGAAAGTCTCTGATACTATTGAAAAGATTAAAAAATAAATATGGAGTGACATACACTTAAACATGTCCAAATCAAGAAATGTAAACATGCAGAAGAATATAAAATATGATATACCATAAGGCTCAGAAATGAATCCAAAAGTATTCACTACATATTTAGACCCTGGCCTCTTGCTAACATTATTCATAAATATGAACTGAAGCAATATATCTATGCTGATGATACCCACTTGTATATAACACTGAATCCTTAATAAAACGTTAATGCCAAGCAAAGAGATAGAGGAATGCATCAAGTATGTAAAAATATTTCTGCTAAATAGTGAAATTAAGCTAAATGAAGGTAAGACACAAATGGTAATATGTGGAAAATCTTCCAATTTTGCAAAAGGAGTTGTACTCTCTTCAGTCCAAATTGGTGGACGAAAAAGCTCAATTGGTAGAGTGTTCACCTTGAGATCCAGGGGTTCTAGGTTCGAATCCTCGCCAGTTACTATCAACCGCTATGAGCAGACATTGTCTGGTATCAGCGGTATATAAATGTCAGTTTTACCTTTACCTTATCCCGAGATCAAATAGGGTCATGGATTTGGGAATAACCATTGATTGGGAGTGTTCCGTGAAATAACAGGTGAAGAAATGTGAAAAAATGGTTTCTTTTATGGGAGAACAAGGAACCATCACCATATCAATAATAACTTAACTGTACCATTGCTTGTGGCCCCTTTGGCAGGATTTTCCAATAGCATTTATATATCAATGTTTGATTCATTACCAAGTTGTCTACCTATATCTAAATCATCAGAAATATTATCATTTACAATATGACCAAAATATTTGTCCTGCAAGGTGTTAAATATCTACAAATGATACATGTCTGAATGTGGACCTTTGAAGGCTATTTTTGTTTAATATTGCCAGTGACTTTGAAGTGATCTTTGGATGACTTTGAAAATGAAATTTCCGTAGATTTTACTATAAATGTCATTATTCAATCATCTGCATCTTTCAAAAATGAGCTCATAGTGCCTTACATATATAAAAATCCGTTCATAATTAACAATATTAGAGCAATTTGAAATTTTGGACCAATCTGCAAGGGAAATTAGAGGGAATTTTGATATGCTGAGCTATTATGAAACAATACATATTATAACATTTGATATATCATATTATAGCTTATTGGTGGTTAATTTATGAAAATACATATTATACTGCATAGAACAAAATGTTATGCTGCAAAAGATGTGCGATACACCAATGTCTTATTGGTATATAAAAAGATCAAATCCTGACAAATAGATCCTTTAAGGGATAGATTTAAAAAACATTTTTCATGGTTCAGCTGATCAAATGCCATGGAGGCATTTAGACTTTGTTCTTGCATTTAGACTTTGTTGCATTTAGACTTTGTTGCATTTAGACTTTGTTGCATTTAGACTTTGTTGCAATTAGACTTTGTTGCATTTAGACTTTGTTGCATTTAGACTTTGTTGCATTTAGACTTTGTTGCAATTAGACTTTGTTGCATTTAGACTTTGTTGCATTTAGATTTTGTTGCATTTAGATTTTTTTGCATTTAGACTTTGTTTACATTTAAAGTTGTCTTTTTGTGATCAAACACAGCACCAGGCAATAGGATTCTCGCCACAATTATGACCTGAGTCTACTATTTGATATGTGGGACCAGGGCATACGAAAGTAGTGCTTGATAATTTCCTACTCCCCCTTATTATACATGATAATAACGAGATGCAGATCACATTAGACATAAAATGAATAGTGATATTTAATAGCACAATAATGGCTTGTTTTGTCAAAGTTATTAGAAAAATAATGAGAATAATTGAAGGGACTATATATTGATCTTTGCTATCAGGGGCTCATTTCTATATTGCCATGTTCTGTTCTTTGTTTTCAAGGTAGGTGGCCCTTTAACAGATCCTAGCAAAAAATTTCAATGGTCAACCTAACTTCATACTCTGCTTTTAGAAAGATAAACATTTTTGCCATCTTATAAGTATTTTTCAAAATACCCTAGGTCGATACGAATATTTTCTATGAATTTTTGAAGGTGAGGCATTTACTATGGTTTTCAATGGGACATTGTAATAGTGGTCCGAGGCCAATGACCGGAATAGTGTTGAAATCATGTGGTGCCACCTATAGTTTGATTTCCTTCAAGATATATTTCCTTGATCTTGTCAACATTGAACATGTGACAGATTCGGGATGAATACGTTCATTCAAATGGCTACGTTTTCTACGGGGAGGGCAGAGATTTGACAAAACTGATGAACATGTAAACTGCGGAAATATGATGATTTTGTTAAAAAATGGACGAATTTCATCAGCTGTCTGTGAGGCTAGGAATGATTTCAAAATATATTGGATACACAGAGTGGCATGGCCTTCAAACATGTATTGAAGGCCTTGCATCAAATGAAAACTTAATCTAAATTAAATCTAAAGTCCAAATTATGACTGAAAATGTCTGGAGACATTTCCCTAAAATTATGTAGCCAGTTATTGAGCGATGTCAGGCCCATAAAGTAAATATGTCTCTAAACATTGATATTCTTCACAAAAATATCATGAGCAGGCTTATTATCATTCATTATTTTCATTGTATTTATGTCTGTTTCAAAGTATGATTTTCACAATTTAGCTACTATTTAGCTACTATTTAACATTTGGAGGTGTTTTACATGTTTTCAAGGTGTTTTACATCATTATTCGGGCTGTAAAGGAAACTTTATATGCCGATGTTAAATACACTTGCAATTGGTGCATGCCTTGGTAAATTAAAACTGACTTTGTCCATAATCCTTATCATTAAACTGATCCTTTCTGTCTTGGTGATTAAAATATACATTTCATGATGCCCTTGTGTATAAACAGACATATGCACACAATCAGAAAGAAATCCATTTGCCATGATGGATTTTTGTATCTGTATCTGCTATATGTCAATTTCTACCATTTTAATTTTTCCACCAGATGTCACTGTTGGAAAAAAACTATAGAGGGCACTATCATCTGAAACTGAGGCACAGTTGACACATGACATACCTGGTAGAATTCTCATTTTCAGAGTGGTGGAGATGAGATTTTCCAGGGTCTAGGAAGTAAAATTGAGATATAAGTTTTAAAGCCCAGATAGGCATTTTTAGTTAAAATGATAAAGTGTGAAGAGTTAATGTTTTATTTTGAACGGGGATATCATAATTTTGTTACATATCTGAGGTTTTGGGTGTAAGATTTCAATGTTGAATAAAATGCAGCTCTCGGACAATTGGAAACCAACCATTGAAAACCATTTTAAATGCCTCATTTGCATTTAATTGAAGTGCCACCTACATGTATCTTGAAAACAAAGGTCATTGCATGGAAAAATAGAATAAGGCCCCTGACAGCAAATATTAAAAAATAATCTATTTAAATAATCTTATTATATCTTTAATGGTAGCAAACATTGCTTGTTAACATTGCCCTTATTATACTGTTAAATTCAGGTCGCATACATTTAATAGAGATCAAATATAGTCCAAAATATATTATGAATTTCATGCCAATTATAATCATCTATGACATTATTATGTGATACAGGCATTTGATCATGCTTGCTTGTCAACCAACATACGTGGACCACAGTTCTACCTATTGGCTATTCTGATCTTAGAAAGCAATATTCAGTACATTTTGGTATCTATTGATAAGAATTGTTTAAATTTGGTATTTCATTGCATTTTAACTTCAAACACACATTTTCTAAATTTCGAATAATAAACTAATACTTATGTTTTCTTGCACAAAAAAACACAAATATGGAAAGACATCATTAAAATATGCAAGTTTGTTCCGTAAAATATCTTATTTTGCCAATATTATTCTAAAAATGGCATTTTATTGTGCAAATTAGATAAATTGAAATATTATATATTGGGTGCATACATAATCTATTAAATAGAAAGACAAGATATCCTCCTGAACCCAGAATGCTATGCAGAAAAGCATGCTCTCATGAGTCCATTTTGTTTATTTGATGAGCATAAAGTTCATAATTGACATTTTCTGTGTTTTTAAAATATCTTCTCCCTTGTATATGTATTTTGTAAAATGCAACTATCGACATGTTCAGCATATAGCTGGTGTGTCAATAGAACATATATGTAATATAGGACCTGGACACAAGAAGGTTGTGATCACTTTATGTTAAATAACAACCTTTCCAGTAATAGTGTGTGCCTAAATCATATTTAGCCATTTAATTTAACATAAATTGGTTGATATTTCAGAAAACATATCACATTGGACCCAATTCTTGTGGGTAAAAACAAATTACACGATAGAGGACAGCACTAGTGCGACATTATCAAAAGATATTACAGTGCCATCTGTTGCACGCTTTTAAGAATTTATCGCATTTTTATTTTGTTCATTTGTTGAACACAAGGTGTCACTCCCTACATTTGCGTCCTCCAACAACTGAATGGGACATGCAATTGTATCGTTTCGATTTGCTTCCAGACAACTAATTTACAAATAATAAAGTATACGCAGAACAAAAGCACAGAAACGACCCAGATTAAGTTTACTACAGAGTTGTGTACAGATAAACATAAACAGATTTTAAATATATCGTGTGTTTGTATATTATTGGTTCTTCATAAGGAATGAAAGGTTGATTAGTGTTTTAAATCTAATCTAGCTAAGCTAGGCTTGATCATCATGGATAGAAGTTGTCATAATAGACTTCTGTATTGGCTTCTGTATCTGATATATCAAATGTGATGCCTATATTATCATTTCATAATATATATATATATATATATATATATATATATATATATATATATATATATATATATATATATATATATATATATATATATATATATATATATATATATATATATACGATGTATATATACTATACTATATATATATATAAATATATATATACACTATATACTATATATATATACGATGTATATATACTATACTATATATATATATAAATATATATATACACTATATACTATATATATATATATATATATATATATATACACTATATACTATATATAAATACACTATATATATATATATATATATATATATATATATATATATATATATATATCTATATATATAAGCAGAGTCAGGAATCTTTACTTGAATCTTAGTAGTTCATATGAGCTACTATATAATGTATGCTTCGTATCTAACACTCTATAATAATTTTGGCATTTGGCTCCTTGATTCAGAGATATTTTTAAGTTGATGTTCTCTTACAGTCAAATAATAATGTCATGAAGTCAGAATGCATGACCAAGCATCTGACCATAATTTTGAAGAAACTATTTGTGGCTTGGTAATTATTGTTAATCATACCGATAGCCGCGATTAGCCAAACTGAACGATGCAGATATCTGTTATTGAGGCATGATAATGCATTAATTGCACTTAAAAAGACTTAATTTTAATGGTTGTAAACGTTTTATATATGTAATTAAGTGTACAATAACATCTGTCCAGGTGATGAGAAAGGAATGACCAAAATGTGTTATCCCATGGCACAGTTACTATGCAAACGTCTGCAAATGATGCAGTTATTTATAATATTGAGATGATGTTGAGTGAGAGCAGCTTACTTTATTATGCCTTTTTTTATTGATAATGATTTTAAGGCTTGGATGGATGATAATTAATGACAGATTTCTTGAAAAATGAAAGGATAACACATGAAGATCCCCACACCCCCCAAGACACACCAACACAGCCACACATCTACATTATATATATATATATATATATATATATATATATATATATATATATATATATATATATATATATATATATATATATATATATATATATATATATATAATGGACATGTTGCTTGTTACATTAATAGTTTCCAAATATCAAGGCACATCACTTTTCATTGCTTTCCATCTTAAGCAACATGATTCATTCAATTATCTTCACTAACTTAAACAAATAAACTTTGCACATGAAAGGACATGAAAAAATAATTTAAGTATGAACATGTAAAGACATAAACCTCTTTTGCAAATATAACAGAAAATACCTCATTTTTCAGATCATGTTTCTTTTGTACTCGGTGTAATTACTTGGCAAAGTCATAATAGCAATAAATGATCTCATGCTAAGTTGGATGGTTTG